>APFE030297106.1:31210-52536 GCA_000404065.3 Pinus taeda
CCTTGATTCATACACAACATGTCGCTTCCACAAGTATGGTTGTCCTAATAATACATCACAAACTTCAAGGGGAGAAATGTCACACAATACCTCATCCGTGAAGGGCTTGATGTTGTATGGAAGGTGACATTGCTGGCTCACATGAAGATCTCGTCCTTGGTGAAGCCACCCGATGGTGTACGGTTGTGGATGTGTTGTGGTTGATAAGCCCATCCGCTTCATGACCTCTGCTGAAATGAGGTTCTTTTGGCTCTTGCTGTCAAAAATGAACTGTAGCGAGGAGCCCTTTACCCACATCTGGGAGTGGAAGAGACGCTCCACCTCCTCTAGATCTTCAGGTTCCTCCTTCTGGATCTTCGTGTTCCTCCTTCTGGATCTTCGTGGTGGTAACGATGGCGTTGGGCTCCGCATCAATAATATTCTTCCCTTTTTCATTCCCTTTGTCAGGTTCTCAGAGTCGGAACATGCATGTGATTCTGAAACCTTTAGCTCGGCCACTAGTGACTGCTTGGCCCGACACTCACTTGTGTTGTGAGTGGAGCTCTTATGGAACTCACACCACTTTCCCGTATCCTTTTTTTGCTTCACGGTGCTATTGTTTTCTTGCAGCTTTGGCGGGTTGTCTTGGGCCACCCCGCCTTGGCTTTGTCCTTTGTTTTATGGTTTGGGCGAACCTTTCCCTTGGTTCAGATTCACAGATCCAAAGTCTTGATTCTTTTGTTTAAACTTTTGCTTGACCTTGATAGCATATCAGTATGCCATGCGGAGCGAGGAGATGTTCAGGAATTCTATTTCTTCCCGGATGTACTTGTGCAGGAAACCATGGTATTTGAGTATCAAATGCTGCTTTGAAGCCTTGATACCTAACTTTGTGTGAAGGGTATGGAAAATATTGGTAAACTCGAGCACATCTTAGTCCCTTCCCTATCGCAACGTGGTCCACTTTATGTATTGATCCTCATAGCTCCCAACAGGGTGGTACTACTCCTTGATGCCATCCGAAATGAATTCCAAGTGGGTGCGGCTGAAATTAGTGAGCATGTACTTTCATCCTTCTACTCACAGTAGGTTTCCCACTAGTCCTTGATATGGGGGGTTGCTTTAAGAAGAGCGAAAATAATCTTTTTGCAACTAGAAAAATCATGAACAGAAAAATAACCCTCTAGCAGATTTAACCATTTATCGACGACATCTACATCTATCTAACCCTCGAATATGGGGATTTCAAATTAAATTGTACCTTAAACGGTGTGGCGTTTCCAGAGTAGTTGTTGGAAGCCGATGTGTCGCCCCTGAGTAGCCACTGAAGGATCTGAGCAAAATTGTCCATCATTGCATTCCTTTGTCGCTCAAGGGCTTCTTCGAGCAAGATTTTGATAGTATCTCCTACCCCCTCGTCTTTCTTTTCGTCCTTCATGGGTGGCCATCGGGATTTGCGAGGCTAGGCTTGCAAAGGTTCGACCAGTTCAAGCCCTAACTCCTTATTTCCTGACCTCGTTGGGGGCATGCAAAGAAAAACAGAGAAAAAGCAGACCGCTCTGATAGCACTGATCCAGATTTAAACAGGAACGCAACAAATTATAGAGATAACCATAAACACAGAGATGCAGCGGAAATAATATTTCATTTCATTAATGTAAAATACTGAAATATGCTTACAAACAGAGATGGAAATAAACTAGCTAGGGCTATGGTAGCTTATCTCTGAGAAGAGATGTGGTAGCTACATCCCTTTGAACTATGTTACAATGAGGTTCGAAGGTCTATTTATTGTTGAGAAACAATGGAAAACCTTGAAGATCCAAAAACCTAACCCTAGAGGATGAAATACCAAACTGTGGGCCCCGTTTGTGTAAATTGGTACATCAACTTCCCGAGGTCGTAACTTTGGCATACGATCTCCATTTGACATGCACAATATCTCATTAGAAATATCTATTCAAGAACTACAAATTTAGGAGAGCAACATCAACATATAAACCCATGTTGCTCCCACTTTTCCCAAAAAAATGTTGTTTAGGGCCTCAAAATGGCTCCTAAAGTTTAGGACCTGAAAAACTACTAAAAATAGTAAATTGTGCTACAATTAAGGAAGTTGAAAAGAAACAATTGTGGGGGTCCAAGTGGACTCGGGGGGTGGCCACCAATATCCACTTGGATCATCTATGGTGAAACTAAATGTTGGCAAATTTTCAAAGCTCCCTTGGGATGAAAGAGTTTATCACTTTTGTGACATTAAGACTGTTGAAGATGAAAAGAATTTTCTATGAGATTTTCCATCATATAGTCAACTTAGATATGAATTTCCAAATATTTGCCACATTATCAATCTTCTTAAAATTTTAATTTAACAAAACTATGGTGATATCATAACACTTCACTTAATTATTTTTAAGCATATAAATAAACTTTAAAAAAAAAATGAAGTACTATCTTACCTTCTCAAGGTCCAATAAGCCATTTTTAGCCTTGAGTGGATGTTAATCTTCCTCATCGTCGCTATATAAAATTTAAAACTCCTTACCTTCTCAAGGTCCAATAAACCATGTTTAGCGTGGAGTGGATGTTAATCTTCATCATCATCGCTATATAAAATTTAAAACTCCTATTTTTTTTATTTTTTTTTGTTTCTGTCAAACATTCGGCATATTAGAAACTTTATCCACTCTATTATGTAATATAATAAATATACATTTTTAAATTATTAATTACAATAATTCGATCTTACATACCCTACCAAACACACATGGTAATTCTTAGAGGATACATACCCATCCTCAATACTGCATAACAAGGTGCTTAATTTTACCCACCGGGATACCCACCCTCAATACTTCATAACAAGGTGCTTGATATCTTCCCATCAAAATGTAGCAACACGGGGCGAGTTTGATTAATATCGACAATTTGTACCTCTAGCATGAAAAACTAAAATCCATTTTCAAAAAGCATCTAAGTGATCTTAACGCAAATTTAAAACAAGTATAATATGCAGTGTTGCTACTTAGTACCTGTCTCTTATGCAAAAAGTAATTGATAACAAAAGTTATTATAACTAGGATAAAAAGAATACTACTACTATGTAATAAAATGTATATATTTATAACGATTTTCAACATTTTTTTCTAGATAATTACTATGTTGAGTAGCAAAGTTACTTCTATATATTCTATCTTAAATGGAATGAGAAACAAATCAACTTTTATGTTGATCCTATGCATACAACTATTGTTAATTATAAGAGTAGTGTTATTGGATGATTCTAGATTAATGATTAGGGACTTCTTGTTTAGCATTTAGCGTTGTCTAATAGTTTATACTCTATATATTCTTTTGAAGCTCTATTGCAAATTTATTTTTTTAGACAATGAAATTAGTTGTCTTAGTGTATTTTTTATCAAACATAAAATATTTATACTTTATACAATTTTTGGACAAAAAAATATTTGTTCTTTTAAAACATTAACTATTAAATTTTTGTTTTTTCAATTTTTATAACGATTTTAGTTAATTTTATCTATCTATCTATTATCATCTATATAATAATTTTAAATTAATTAAAATTCTTTATATTATATTTATTTTCCAAATTTTATCATACTACAATTATTTTTATATTATTAATTTTAGTGTATAACCTCATATTTCTAAAGACTTTCAACGTTATTAAAACTCACAACTACCGTTAAAGATTAATTAAAACAACTATTTAAACAGATCAAAATATAAAATCCATACAAATGATTAAGTCACAAAAATACACACGTCAACCGTTAAAGATTAATTAAAACAACTATTTAAACAGATCAAAATATAAAATCCATACAAATGATTAAGTCACAAAAATACACACCTCATCAATTAAATTTTAAATTTTATTAAATAGTTTATTTATTTAATATAATATTTTTAATTAGTTTTAACTAAACGCTGATTACTTTAAAAGAATGCATAGCTCGTCATTGGATTGTAAAATCTGTTAAATAAAATATTTAACATATGAAAATCCTCATGAAAAGTGATTCGCACACCTAAAAAAAGTGTACGAACTCATGGGTTAAATGACGATCAGATTAATATCATAAAAACACACAATAATAAAATATTTAAATCGTTTTTAGAACTTTGTATGAATCCTTTATCATAAAAAGTGAATGTTTCAAAAGAAATGCAAACCTTACGAACTGAAGTGCAATAAGATTAATTTCTCGAAAAATATACCTAATAAAATATTTTCATTGAACTTTTAAAAACCATGAAATATATGTAAAAGGTTGAATTCCTTTAGATTAATGCTTCAAAGTATTTGGTGGTGTGAGATTAAATAATCCAATAAGTTGATAATATTATTTATTTATTTATTTATTTTTGGATATTTGGTGGTGTGAGATTTTAATATTTTTTTTAATAATGTGATTTAAAACTATATAAAATTATTCCATTCAATTACACCAGTAAACCAAAAAATTAGGAATTCAAAATTTAAAATTTAAAAATTAATTGTTAATTTTCAAAATAATAAATTTAGTATTTAATTCTACAAAACCTTGAGTGAAATTTGTAAATTGTTTCTAAAAATTTACAAATAAGTCAAATATTTTTTACCATAAATGAAAATAATATAATTTGTTTTTAGAAGGTATACAAATGTGGCTTTTTCATAAATTTAGCTAAAAGAATATAAAAAAATTGACTCTAGCAAAACCAAGCTATTCATCATCCCATTGGTATTTTGTTTCTCAATAATCAAAGTTCCCACCTCCCTTTTCTATGAGCCCCACCCAACAAGTATCTTTTGAATGACAAGTGGTCGCATGGATTGATGAATTGGAAGTTGGATTGAAGTTTTATAGCCATACCAGGCATGTTTCCCTCATACACTCATTGTGTGTAATGGTTACTCATTTTGCCTTCCCTTTGAATCATCCCACATGTATTGGAAGTATAAAAAGATACTCTCCATAATGTAATTTCCATCTTTGTGAGTGGTAGACACAAGATAGTCCATGTTTATGGAAGTTGATGATGCAGGAGCATCCAGCTAAGGGTGCCATGAGCGAGTGTTGGTCTCAGTTAAGGAGGAGAGGTTCATCAATAATTTGAATTTCATTTGTGTTTGTTAATTAAGAACAATATTAGGAGTAAGAAGGGTGCCATGAGCGAGTGTTGGTCTCAGTTAAGGAGGAGAGGTTCATCAATAATTTGAATTTCATTTGTGTTTGTTAATTAAGAACAATATTAGGAGTATGTCTTACGTCTTTGTCTGTTAATAGGTAGCTAGGGATAGTACAGTTAGGGACAGTACAGTCAGGTAGAAGTAGTTGTAGACACATGGTTGTCTAGTCTCTTGTTTAGTTTATCTTCATAGTTATTTACTTTTGAAAAAAAACAAAGTAACAGGAAATAAAATATTATATTTGTATTCTACAGAATGAAAGAATCAAAATAGCAAGATAGTTAACAACTACATAACTAAACAAGCAACTGCCAACAATTTGCTTAACTGTATTGTAAAGATTATAAAACAGATGTACATGACATGGACGGTGTTCGACATTTTTTTTCTCGGCAGAGAATAATAATACAAAAAAGAGATATTTTCCTTTCATTTTCCTGAGTCCATCTAAATAGCTACTATGTTCCTATCATCTAATTCTTGTTATATGTAATGAAAATACAGTCAAACAATCTGTAAATATCCTTCGTGGTAGAACAGAAGCAAGTTCCCAAAAATAACAACAAGCACAAAGCATAGCTACGAGAGAAACACAGACATAAACAATGAAGACAAGCACATAATTCCTTTGCACACTAAGAAGTTAAAAAGGAACGAGAGCATGCTACAATGAGTCACCAATAGCAAATACAACCACAGAATCAAATTCGAGCAAGAGGTAATCGTGTGCGTACAAACACAAATCCTTTTCATTAATTCTTCACAATAATTACAATAGCCCACATTGTGGTTCCAACCATACAATTACAAGTTTAAAGTCCAGCAGTCCTGAAGGCGAGGAAACCCTCCTTCGAGAACAGAGCAGCGAAAAGAGGGTTAGGGTTTAAAACCCTTAAACAAAATTTTATTACAGTTCATGGTAGAACCCATATTAATCAGACAACCGAATGGCACTGCAACTGGACTCAGGTCGAGTACAAGAAAAGACAACCAGAAACCCTTCGACCAAATAGAGACAACAAGGAAAGATCCTACCAGTTCCATTTGAAGAAGGAGTCGAGGGATACTCCAACCAGACTCTGCGACCAAAATGGACAATACAACAAGGCGTTAGCACTGTGGTTTGAAAGCACAACGAAAAAGACAACGAAAACTAGCAGAAAGGGCAAGAGGATGCCCAAGGAACTTACCCTCTCGACATCAATGCTGGACAAAGGGAGTAATAACTAACTGCAGCTATCAAAAAACAAAACCTTGCTCGCAAGGAGCAGAGTCTATTAGTGCACAAAAAAGCTGAGAGCATAAACTTCATCAAGGAGAGAAATTTTACCTTGCCAAAGTGAGCGGACGTCAAATGGAAGGGTCCTGTTGAGGCTGCGACCTACGACCTGAGCACAAGCGCATGCATACACAAACAATCGATTATAAAACCATACAAGTAGCAGAGGAACCATAAGTTAATCTAAAATACCAGGCGAGCAATGAAAATGAAACAATGAGCATCGAGGCACTAAAGGAACATAGAACCTCACAATAGTTCAACCAACAACTAACAGAGCCAAGCCAGCAAGAGTGTAAACCAGGAAAAGGATTAAGGCACAGCTACCACTTACCAATGGATAAGTTATAGTCAGCGTGAGAAAAACCTTGTTGCATAACAATGATAGTCACCCACAGAATCGCAGAGCTCACAACCCAAACAGCGCACAGTGAAAATGATAGGGAGAAACCACTACCCTAGGGTTTAGCCAAATGTGGGATGGAAGCTTGAGGCTAGGAAGTACAAAATCATCAATACATCAATCAATGCCAAATCTAAAATATAAGCGCTAAACCCTAATTAATAAAATAATTATTTTTAAGTCATTGTTAATCAACGGTTATTGGGTTGATTAATTCATATAGCATGGGTTGGTCCCATCAGTCGACATAGAAACAATTTCCCTTGATGGATTTGGAAATATTCTCAATTTTCTTGCTTTCTCTCTCCATGTTCTTCATCCTCACAACCTTCTCCTTTGGAGAAGAAATAAATTTCCATGTGCATGTTGTTTTTCCCTCAACCAATGCACTATTGCGAATTGTCTGAAGCATTCTGCAATGCACTATTGCGAATTGTCAACCAATGCACTATTGTGAATTGTTTGAAGCATTTGGAGACAAGAATTCTGCAATGCACTATTGTGAATTGTCAACCAATGCACTATTGCGAATTGCCTGAAGCATTCTGAGACAAGAACTCGTCCAGTAGGGATTTCCATGTACATTGTGAATTGTTTTCCAATTCATTATTGTGAATTGTCAACCAATGCACTATTGTGAATTGTCTAAAGCATTTTGAGACAAGAACTCGTCCAATAGGGATTTCCATGTACATTGTGAATTGTCTGAAGCATTATGAGACAAGAAATCGTCAAGTAGGAATTTCCATGTACATGTTATTTTTCCTTCAACCAAAGCACTATAGGGATTTCCATGTATATTGCGAATTGTCTGAAGTATTCTGAGACAAGAACTCGTCTAGTACGGATTTCCATGTACATGTTGTTTTTCCCTCAACCAATGCACTATTGGAATTGTCTAAGAATTTTGAGACAAGAACTTGTCCAGTGGGCATTTCCATGTACACGCTATTTTTCCCTCAACCAATGCACTATTGCGAATTGTCTTAAGCATTATGAGACAAGAACACATCTAGTAGGGATACACATTCTAGCCAAAATGGCCCAACACTCCAAAGGAAATAATCAATACAATCTCTCCAACCCAATGAAATAAATTTCCATGTACATGTTGTTTTTCCCTCAACCAATGCACTATTACGAATTGTCTGAAGCATTATGAGACAAGAACTCGTCTAGTAGGGATACACTTTCTAGCCAAAATGGCCCACCACTCCAAAGGAAATAATCAATACAATCTCTCCAACCAAATGAAATTAACCAATAGATAAATTGCAACATGAATGTCATTTGGATTCTAGTGAGATTTCCACTATGGAAATCCTCAGGGCAACCATTACAAGCATTATAAGATGAAATGCAAGAAATTAGGTATGAAATGTAAGAAATAAAATTATCGAGTTAGCAAACTCCACTCTCATCTCATTATACAACAACGTCTTCAACTGATACCTTTATCCCATGTTTGGATCCAAATAACTCTCCACATCTAGAATCTTCCTCAGGTTGAAAGAACATTTCTCCAAATTAAATTTAATACAAGCCCAAATATGTAAAATTTGAATTTTTTTACATTGTATAATTAGTTTAATTATACAGTGAAACATAATTGATAATATACTTTATCAATTATTTTAATTAGAAAATAAATTCTTTTACTTTTAAGGATGTTACATGGTAACATGTTATTCCCGTAAAGGATCTTATGTTAGCTACAATTTTAGGAATGAGCCAATTGAGAATCACCTAGACCTTTTGAGGTTTGACTATGATTCCTTTTCTAGATATTGCATGACTGAATATTGAATTTGATCATGATAAAACTCACACTTATTAAATTTGGTATATAGTTGATTTTCTCTAAGTTTTTGTAACTTTATTTTTAACTATTTTTCATGCTCTAACCATATAAATTTTGAAAAAGAACTGATATTGTTACCTATTTTGTAAATATAGAAAAAAAATAACTATATATATATGAGGCTGATTCTTATAACTATTATTAATTGGGACCTCCAAAAAGATGGAATGAGTTGGATTAGCTTCCGGCCTCCCATAAAAAAAATTCTTAATTTATTTTATGTTTTAAAATTTATTTGGGACATATTTTTGCATCGGGTATATATTTATTAAAATTGCTAGTTTTAATGGTGATATACTCCATCTATATTATTCATAAATTATTGAATACAATTAAATACATTTTAGAAAACCAAAAATAACAATCTCACTCACACGACAATTACAATCTCACTCACACTACACTACAAAGGTTCAATAATCACTCACACTACAAAGGTTCAATAAGAAAACCCTAGGCAACGTTCAAAAGTAATCCCTGTTGGAGCCACTAATGGGCGATGATTGTGATGATCTAGAAGAACACTCTGACAAAGTACGACTTACCTAAAGAAGCGAACGATTATTCGATCGTGGATAATCGGGGATGATCATGAGGATCTGTTTCAGAGTTTCCATCTGATGGTGAGGGAGTTGAGTTGACACAATAATTCCTCCTTCTCTACCTGCGAACAAAAACAAGCCCCCGATCATATTTGATGTATCCATGAATGCATCCTGCACACTCAACGGACTTCCCCATCCATGGTCTATCTCATACAAACCAAATTTCGGCGACGAAATTGTGTGCACAATGTAGCGGACGCCTGACAAATTTTCAGTAGTAAAGTGGCCTCTGGTACTTAGCTGAGATTCATACCAGTCTACCTGATTATCGATGTACTCCTCTGTGGTGCAGGAGTTGATGATTTCTTGGATGAGACGGGCAGCAAACCGGATATCTTGGTCCAATAGCTCCTTGGCGCTAGTCTGGGCATAACCGAAGCTTACGCAGTTCCCGAAATACGTTGGAGGTAAATGTGGCTTTACGCGCCCTCTACACTCAGCTACAACTTTAAAAGCGACGCGCTCTTCCTCAGGTACTTCGCGTGCTTTCATTATGCATCTCCAAAACTGCGCGGCAACTGCTATAAACGAAGACAGAGTTCCGGATTGTTGCTTCAATTTTTTAATCATTTTTTCGCTGAAATGAAAAGCTGATACTTCAAGTTTTGTTTCTTCTCTTGTGGATTTGTGGATTGTACTAATGTTCTCCTCTGAGGCGTTACGGGTGCTTCCTGCATATTTCATGTTCTCCTCTGAGGCGTTACCGGTGCCTCCTGCATATTTCATGTTCTCCTCTGAGGCGTTACGGGTGCTTCCCGCATATTTTACGGGCAATAAATTATCTCTCGAAAAACTAGAAACATGCGCTTCCTTACTCAGATGGGTGAGTACTTGTTTACTTGTCAATGAAATGTGATTCTGCTTCTCCCGTTTAAAGACCGTTCTCATGTGGCGAGGTCTTTTGGAAACAGGAATCCCTCTGCTTTGTTCCGCCCAACATTCCATAAAATGAGAGAATGACTTTCCGTCCGCAATAACGTGATGAAGACGGATTCCCACACAAATTCCACCTCCAAGAAAACCAGTGACCTGCACCAGCCGAGATATGTCCGTCTTACACTGAATCAAACACTATGAAACTTTCGATGAATCAACAAATATAAAAGAGATTAAACCTAAATTAATTTTCGTCTAATTTTAATCTAAAAAATAACTTTTTATATATTTAATTAATTGTTTAAGTGCGTCATAATTTTCTAAAACAAAGGTGAAATAGGCTTTGGTTTACTATTATTCTGTTGGCCCGTTTTAAACCTACGAGGAATTGAAAATTTTTCATTTTAACGGAGATTAAATAGACTTTCCAAAAATCGGGTAGAAATACAACAGGTTTGGAAAATGAACGAATTGAATAAACTGTTATCTAATATAGAAAAACTTTTAATTAAAGGGAATTAGTTTCTTTTAATTAAGAAGGTTTTCATAATCACATCAAAATTGGTTTGCGGACATGTTTTAAATTAGTAAGTTTGGTTTATTTTGAGTGTAAGATGAAGAATCAGATCATGGCAATAAGTTAAAAGAATGGTTACAATTGACCAAGGAAACCAGTGGCCATGGCTACAATTTCACTGGGCCAATGACTAGAAAAAGAATGGCTACAATTGACCAAAGAAACGACTGGCCAATGGCTACAATTTGACTAGGCCAATTACTAGAAAAAAAAAGGCTACAATTGACCAAGGAAACTACTCGGCAATGGCTACAATTTGACTGGGCCAACAGATAGAGAAAATAATATTGATTAGTTAATTAATAATTAATTAGTTAATTTGTTAAATTTATTTAATATTATTTTTAGTTTTAACTAAATAAATCTTATATTTAAGTAATTTTTATGAACCTAAATTAAAAACATGAATCTTAAATAATTGATTATCTTGTTTATTGTTTTAAAAGTAAATAAACTTTATAAAAACTCCTACTATTATTATAGGAAAGAATAAACCATTAGCTAGTTAATTAGTTAAATTTGTTTATTTATTAAGCTAAATGAAACTAATTCTATAACATGTTTCTTAAGATATAAATTTGTTTATAATTAATTAATTATTTTGATGATTAGATTTATTTATTTTCATTAATTAAAGGAATCAACCTATAATCGGGGATTCAACCTAAAGGTTTATCAATTAAGCTACTAATTAGTTTATTTATATGTATATGTTTTATATAAAATTATTTCCTTAATTATATATCAAGAATAATAAACACTCGGTCAAACATACAATTTTAGAATTTAAACTAAGAAAAATATCCTAATGCACAAATGAAAAAGGGGATATATATATATATATATATATATATATATATGGAAACTAACAAGCAAGAAGATGAGGGAGTAAAAACCAAAGAATAAAGAAAAGAAAAGGGTGAACTAAGGGGGTGGGGGAGTGAAGGGGGAGAGGCTAGGAGAAAAGGTCAGGGATCCAACAGTGGCTAATCTTCCAGCTGTCATCCCTGTTGAGATTCCTCGACCTTGTTTCAATTTCAATGGTCTCCCTAAACTTCTGGGGATGAAAATGAGCAATCTTAGTAAAAACCTGCACCTCCTCAATACATGTATGATGCTTAGTTCTCTTCGCGTGTTCCACCAGGGCAGAAGATGTCAGTTACATGCTCATGAATCCTCTCATTAATAAAACACCTAGTTTCACCAACATAGGGGGTCCCGCAGGAACAAGGAATAACATAAACACCTTGCTTGTCCTTGGGGTCAACAGGGTCTTTAACTAACCTTAGGGAGTTACAAATGGTGTTAAGAGCTCTAAAGGTTGAGGGAACAGTATGCTTCCTAAGGATTCTCACAATCTTGTCAGTGATCCCCTAGATGAAACAGAGATGAACCCCAATGATTCAATCTTTAGGATCTTTCTTAACCCTGGGACCTTTGCTTGCTTTAAGAAAAGCTTTCGGTCCTTGGTGCCTACTATACCCATTACTAACAAAAAAATTAAGGAGATGGGCTTTCTCTTTATCAAGGTTCTTTGCATCATATATTCTCAGCACACGAGTAGCTAGTGTGTTGAGAACACCCAACTTTTGAGCAAGGAAATGATGAGAGTTGGCATGAAGATACTACTCAGTATGAGTTTTCTTCCGAAACACCTGGTGGGAGAAAGAATCGTCATCATTCCTCGAAATCAGAACATGAAGGAAAGGTAGGCACCCACCAATTTCTTGCTTCATAGTAAACTTTATGGAGGTAGACTGATTGTTGAGATGCTGGAAAAAAATATCTAACTCTTCTTGGCCATGAGACCAAATGACATCAGTGTCGTCCATAAATCTCTTCCATAGCTTGGGCAAGAGATGGGCCGAGGCTAAAGCCTTGGATTCAAAGTCTTCCATAAAAATATTAGCAACAACCAGGGATAGGGGAAGCCCATAGCAACCCCACAGGTCTGCTCAAAGAATTCCCCTTCAAAGCAAAAAAAATGGAAGTAAGACAAATCTCAACTAATCGATTGTATTGAGATCAGTGAGGCAATTGATGAACTCAATGGCCTCCTGGATAGGGATGCAAGTGTAAAGGGAAACCAAATCAAAACTCACAAGAATGTCCTCAGGGTCAAACTTTATGCCCTTTAACTCATTGACAAACGAAGAATAATTTTTTACGAAGGACTCTGTGAGACCAACGAGGGGTTTAAGCTTCAAAGCAAGGTACTTGGCAAGGAGGTAGGTTGGTCCTCCTATGGTGTTGACAATGGGTCTTAGGGGGGGCTTCTTTGTGGATTTTCAGAAGCCTGTAGATGCTCAGAGTGATGGGGCTACTCTCAATCAGCGTGTGGCAAAAGGAACCCACACTATTACTAGACTTTATAGCAAGAGTAGTTGTTCTGAAGATCCTTTTCAAGGGATTCTTACTAAGCTTTTTATAGCTTCCACTATTACAAATATGATCCAACATTTTCTTTTGATAATCCTCTCTGTCAAGGATAATAGCAGCTCCACCTTTGTCATCTCTTAGAATGACGATGTCCTTGTTTTGGTTCAAGGATTTGAGGGCATCAAATTCATCCTTACTAATATTTCTCCTAGGGGGCTTTGCCTTCTTAAGGATAACAGCGGAATCTTGTCTGATTGTGTCCTTGATATTTTCAAGTAAGCTCCTAATCCCAAAGTCTACATCACATATAATGTCTTCCACTAAGATTTTTCTAAGAGCAAAGGCAAAATTTAATTTTTTTTCAAAAAAACTATAGATAAAAAGTGGAAAAGGAATTTTTGAAAGACTAAACATACTACTATTATTATTATTAATAATTATTAAAACTAAATTATTATGATTAAAAATGTTATCAAATTTATATTTACATATTATTAAATAATATTATTGATGCATTTTAAATTACTAATTATTATATTATTTCCATTTACCCTATTATCCCGATCAATTATTATTATTAATATTATTAAAAATACATTTCACTTTTTTATTATTGAAATATGAATGATGCAACCTTCGAAATTACTATCAAAATCAGATTCTAACTCATTATGATTGTAATTAATTCAATAACGGATCTTAATTCACAATGAAAAATAAACTTGTACATAGGGCAGAGTAAAAGACTTTGGAAGTTTAGACGGTTATATTTCATAAAATTTGGATCTTCGGCCTCGCCAAAGAATATAGTCCGAACGCAATTTTGATGTAAACATTGTTTTCTATTATCATTTAAATGCAGATTTAAACTAATAAAATCATTTTAGATTTTAAATAAAATAAAATAAAAATCTCCTTACCTTAGTTTGACTTTAAAAAAATTCATTAATTTAATATTATTTCCATTATATTTACATATGCATATGTTTAATCCATCCGTTTGGTTCTGAAACCTACCAAATATTATCAATTATTTTAATTATTAAAAATAAATTATCTCACTTTATAATATTATATATCAGACTTTTTTAATTAATTTATTGTAAAATTTAAATTTATCTTTATTAATTTTTTATCTTCAAAATTTCCAAATTTTACATTTTACTATAAATACATTTTTATATGTATTCATTTAATTAAAGTGAATCAAAGGGAAAAAATAGGAGAAGTATAAAAAAGTTTAAATGTTAATTTAACATATTTTTCATGTAATTTAAAGTTGTGTTTTTTGCAAAAAGTAAGTGGTTCTTATTTTATAAAATAATATGTAAATCATGAAATTCAAGATTCAAATTTTCATAAACAAAATCAAAAGGTTCTGTTATCTTTGTGAGAATACTAATATCGAGGATGAAAATCACTTCCTTTTAGAGTGCCCTTTAGATCTCAGTTTCAAAACCTTTGCTGTCAAAATTACAATGAGCCCGGGAGCTTTCTCTCCCAGATTTTTGAGCATATGAATAAAATCTTAAATCAAACCAAATAATTCAGTTCTCTAGATTCGATAGACCAAAGTTTGATATAAATGAATGTTAACCATCATCAGCATCATGAGCGAATTACTCCATCTAAATAAATTTAAATAAAATTTATAACTAATATATAATATTATATAAAATTTTAATATGAAAATAATAAATTTAATTTACCACCAACAACAATAATTCATTAATATTTACCTAATTATTTATATGTATTAGTGACGTGAGGAATAAGTTAATTATTAAATAAATTCAATTTATTTTTATTTTCTTTTCAAATTTATTATAATTTTTTTCTCTTATTTCTTAAGAGTTTAACTCCAAATTCTCAAATTAAAAAAGAAACAAGAAACCAATGAAAACGCTTTTATGGATCAACTCACAAATAATAATAAATTTCGGAATATAATTTATATAAATTTTATACTCCAACACAAATCTATATAAATTTATTTAATTTTCAAGCTTTAATGAATTATAGATTTATTTGATTTTTAAGATTTAACGAATTACATAAGAATACATTTATTTTTTGTTTAATGAATTATATATAAATTTAAATATATTTTTTTAAGATTTAACAAAATAAGATTTAGGTTAACTGTATAAATACAAACAAATTCCATATAACTCATTAGAGAAATTTAAGGACAAATGAACGCCCTGCTCAATACAAAAACAAATGGTATTACTGTCAAAATACGTCTACATTTAACCACTTCCAGCGGCTAGGTCATACCTGTATCGAAAGAAGGGGAGCTTCATAGTTTTGATTCCGGGTGGGGACAAGCTGTTGGAAGAAATTCGTGTGCTGAAAATCATTGGTTTCCACATCCTGGAAGGTCATATCAGTCGATGCCTCCACGAAATCCACTCCCCCGTCGTTGCAGTCGATCTCCGGCCGACCGGATTCTCGTCCCTTCAACTGCAACCGGCCGGCGAATGGATAGAAATCCACCAGAACTAACGACAAGCTTCTCTTCAGATTCTCCACTATCACACAAAATTCCTTTTCGGTAGTCGATGCGGTCGGTTTGTAGAATAAAAGAAAGCGCATGTTATTGGAGGCTACCGAATAAAGATCAAAGATGGAGAGGAACATGCGATGCCTCACTGTGGGGATGGCCGGTACAACAGTTGAAACCCTACATACTTTTAATTGTGCCTCCTCTGCGGCCATGGTCGTAAATACTGAGAGAGCCGAGGCTATTCTGTTGAAACCAGCCACGCTCGTAAATACTAAGAGAGCCGAAGCTATTCTCTTTTAACTGAAGAACACACAATGCAACTCACTTTCTCCTCTGCTTGGATGGGAGCGGGGAATGGTTATGGATAGAAGCGTAGTATTTATTATAATGATACGTACGTCATTGGTTACTGCCGATGGATACGTCATGCACACGTCGTCCCTCAAGTGTAGTCTAATAAGATGGAAGAGTTGCTTGGAAAGTAATGGAAATTTTAATTAGAGAAAATCAGGTAAGAATTTTAGTAAATGGAAGTTATAGTATTAAAATTTTAGTTGTTTTAAATGTTTTTTTTTTATGACGTTGAGTTTATATCCATCATCAAAAACACGATTCAAACACAACATCTACAAAATTTTTTGAAATTATTTTATTCAAATTCAGTTATTTACAAAAATTTTTGAAATTATTTTACTCAAATTCAATTACTTTTAACCCTCAAGACAATTACATTACCTTATTAAACAACTCCCAACATAATAGTACAACAATATTAACAACAATGTTAACGTATACAATACACCAACATTTATCATTTCATTTGATCCAAAAAAATCCAAAAAAGACTTTGGAAAAGTGGGACTATTTAATATAAGCTTTAATCCATGCGTTAGGTGTATTGCTGATCATTATCAATATTAAAATCGGCAAAGCATTCAATGTCTACAACAATGTTAGCGTATACAATACACCAACATTTAAAATTTCATTTGATCCAAAAATTCCAAAAAAGACTTTGGAAAACTGGGACTATTTAATATAAGCTTTAATCCATGCGTTAGGTGTATTGTTGATCATTGTCAATATTAAAATCGGCATAGCATTCAATGTTTATACATTTGTTTCAATTTCAATAATGTCATTCAATTTATTATACATGTTTATGTTAAATCACCAAAATTAGTTATAGTTTATAGATGTAAATTGTTTGGATAGGAATTTTTTATTAAGATTAACATCGCATGTGTCGTTGAGTAATAATTTTGAAGAGAAAAGAATACACATCAGGACAACTAAAATTGATAAGGTTCTTCATATTTCTCTATATTCATATATTTCATCACTCTAATCTTATGTAGGTGTTCATTCATAATTATTTTTTTACATTGATAATATTTGATGTATTTTAGTGGTGTATTATTTCATTAATGTTTATGCGCTTAATTTTTAAATGTTTCATTAATTTTAGATAAGCACCTAAAAAATAATATTTTTAATATCATGAAATTTATATTTGGAATTATAACAATAGAAAATATGATTCTAGCAATTAAATGATTTTTTGTGTCGTTCAAGTCTCACATCTTATTTATCTGCATTGATTATTTCCCCGTCTTTAATTCTAATGAACCATATTAATCACAATCTATCACTTTTCTCTTCTCGTTACTAGTAACATTGATATCAATATGGTGATATTTTTCATGTCCAATATTTTGAGTATACTCCATCAGTCTTTTTCCTCATGCCTCAAATCTAAGAACACTAACACATATTATTTGTACAATTAATTCTTGTAGCAACATTTTTCATCCCGGGGTGGGATTCTTAAGAAATTTATGGACAATGTATCTTAATTTTGATTATCATCAAATCTATGTACTAGAATTATAATCTAAAATCTAATTTCGCATGATTTTATTCATGGTTTGAGAGA
This sequence comes from Pinus taeda, assembly GCA_000404065.3. NCBI lineage: Eukaryota > Viridiplantae > Streptophyta > Pinopsida > Pinales > Pinaceae > Pinus > Pinus taeda. The sequence continues at coordinate 48,812 of APFE030297106.1, forward strand.
TAAAGAAAACAATCAATATCCTTAATAAAAATAACAAAAGCCATGGTAATTAAATTCAAAATGATCACATATGATACTTGTATATGACAACAAAAACTTGTAGGAAGTGTCTTCCTACAAATATCTTAGAATTGACATCCATCACAAGCTCAACTAGAGTTATACCATTGAGAAAAGAAATGATGGAGAGTAGAAAGCTTATTAAGGACTTGAATATGGGATTAAAAGGTTCCTCTTTGAGGCTCTCATTACAAATAAACATATAATATATGGAGGTGATGTTTAGGAATGCACTATCTTTGAAGAGTGATGAAGAAAGTTAGAAGAGATCCAAAATGAATTTATAACCTATAATCTCAAAATTAAAGGAAATACACCCAATCCTATCCTCCTTATTAAATAAATTTATCTCCCCATTGAAATCATGTCGGCATCCAACTATTCAATGTATAAGAATAGGTTAACCAACATAGATGAAAGGAAGCCTCCTAAAATTGCTTCAAAATCTACCAAAATGCCACCTTCGATTTAGACAGGGTTGTCATAAGGATGTCCAATCTTGGTAATAACATTGGGGGATAAAGAAAGAGATCATTTTGTAGAATATGAATAGAATATATATACTTTTGGTAAGAAGAAAATTGTATTAATAGATATAGACTAGCACGTAGAATTGATAGAAATGTCAGCCTTTTCTTCAACTAGATTTACTCATGACCAAAAAAGAAACAAGTTTGAGTTGAACTTGATCAAAACATTTGACCCAAAATCCTATCATATTGGAAACTAGGCACATAAAAAATTGAAAATGTATCTACCGAACATAAGGACATGCACATCTATGGACTTTATAAACCATGAAAGTAAAAGAAGAGACTAGAATAAATTATCATTAGAGAATCAAACCAAGGAAGGAGTCGATCTTGCAATAACACCCTCTAGAATTTATATGGGGTTTTCCCTAGAACAGACACTAGCATTTGAGGCTAAGACCCCACTCTGTAATTTTTCTAGCAATTTTCAAAGGGTAAGGAGAACCCTGCCCTATTTCTCCACACAATTTAGGCAAATTTTGGGAGGTGTGTAGTTGTGGAGCATCATATAGCTGACATGACAACACTGGAACTGACTATTGAACATGTAAATTGGAGTTAATTCTCAGTAATTTGAATTCTTGCTCTTTGACCTTGGATGTCAATCCCTATGATTGTGGCTGAGACCATGGAACCCTTTGGCTAAGCATGTGTGAAGCTTAGTGAATGAACAAACCACTTGTGTAAGCATCCCTTGTGCAAACAATTCCTCAAACCTTGAATTTGGCTTAGGGCTAGTCAACTACAAGAAATATTGTAGTGTAGCTAGCCTATGGTTGGGTGGAGAGTGGAAGTTCTCCCTTCAGTTTCTAGTCAAATTAACACACACAGATAAGTATACTCAGTTATGCATGTTGGTCTACATGCTGTGATGTCCACTATTGTGCTTATGATTAATGATTAATCCGGTAACATATATGAAGGAATGCTTGATTCAATATCTAACAATGGTTGACCAATTATCTTGTATATGTATGGTGATAACGAGCTGCTTTAGTTATGTGGTCACTACCTTAGTGAATTTCAAGTTGTTTGATATGCTCATAAATGGTGATTTGAAAATCACTCAAGATAAGTTCTTAGTTATCTTATATGTTTATGAGTTTGGGAAGCTCATTTCCATAACCATGATTGTGGGTTATCTTACTTATTTTGGGAAGTTCAATTTATGTGTTGTGTGTTGGAAAAATGTCCGGTTAGAGTTGAGGATCATGTATTTTATGAATGTTATGATGAATTTTATATATATACTTACTGTAACTAAGACTTGTAATCAACCTAATGGCTTGAGATTCATGTTTTTATAGACATGACCTATAGTCATCTTAAGTAATCATATAAATTTTTATGTCTTCCTACCAATGAGTGAAAGAATCTTATCTCACATCATAAGAAGGTAACTATGTGTTGTATTCAACTAGTGATGATGGTTACTTGGTTTAAGAATGATGAAATGGTTCTATCATTTGTGCATACATGTACATTGTTGCGATGCCTTGAGCTTGACAGAGTAGGCATGGTTTATGGTTCCCTTGTGAAGTCTGGCCTTTGGAGCCATCTCTCCCTTTTCTCGGGATCTGATGTAAGTTAAGCCTAATGGTGCCATTAAATCTTCTATGGTCACAGGATAATACTTTTGAAGGTCGATTTTTAGAACTTGTTTCTTGTCCCTAGAATTTGGTGTTCTTAGCAAATTCCCTACCTTAAGAAATTCTAATAAAAAACCTTGTGGAGCCCTTGGATGTCTGTTGCGCTGGATTGTCCACGACACAACTAAGTAATCCAAAGGATATAGTTTTTGGCATTGTGTCAACAACGGATAATGTTTGTAAACCAGATTTCCTTGGAACCATATAAGGAGAAATGGTTGGATAACATGAAGCGGTAGGCTGTGGTGGTACCCATAAGTTTGGGTTGAGGTGGCAAGCACCACAAAGACCTAGTAATGGCCATATAGATGCCATGTAGGGTCCACGAGCAATGTGGAATTGTTCGGGTTGACGTGGTGGAGCCACATGGGTCACACATAGACGCGTGTTGCTAATTTGGCGCAATGTGATTCGTCAAACTTTGAATGAGCATAGCTTTCAATTCGAAAGTTAAATTGAGACATAATTTATATCACCAGAAAGCTCTCAATGAGATGAATCCAATGGTAGTATTTATTTTGAGTTTCAATGAAGTTGGAAATAGAGACTTTTCGTGAGCCCATCTTCATAATAACCTTGTAGGTTAGGTTAGGTTAATAACACTTCCCACAACACAAAGCACCAAAAATGGTAGCAGGGAGCATTACATGTCATATGAAGTGAATTTTGAATTTTCAAACATGTGATATTGATAAACCATGGTATTGACTCATAATATTATAACAAAATCTGTTTAATTTATATAATTGAATTAATATATAAATAGATTCAACCTACTACAAACTTTTAAAATACTCAAATTATATAAATTAGAGCACTTCTAAAATTAAACTGAAATTTGAATAAAATTAATTGAAAATAAAAAAAAAATTAATGATCGGAGTACTTCGATTAAATGAAATAAGCACACTCAGCAGCAAGGGACTACGTCAATTAATGCTGATAATTTTATGGTCAATTGTAGAAAGCCACATGTTTGGAAAGTTGGGGCATCGGCACAAGCCAACGTGTAATAATGTTAGACATCGACAATCCCGCAACATCGATTGGTGGAAATGTTTATATCACATGGCACTAGGAAGGAAAGAAAAATTTAAAAATGGTTAAAAATTAAAATATTATATGTTATATATAATTCTATCCATGTTTTTAATATTTTAATGGTTAAAAATTAAAATATTATATGTTATATATAATAATACTTGATTTTTGTATGACGTAATACATTGTGTTCATATGACGTAATACTAGTTATGTACTGCGCTCATCTCATGGAAAGGAGGCTTTCTTCACATGTGAATTGTGAATTATTGCTATGGGGAATATATATATCTCACTTGATGTATGCGTTTAAACAACTATATGGATGTATACAACTCGACAAAATCAATATTCGAGTTGATAACTCGGTTGCGGTTGGATGTGGCATTTCAATTATGATTAAATTTAAAACAAATTTATAAAAATATATTTAAATTTTACA
>APFE030297106.1:71191-92140 GCA_000404065.3 Pinus taeda
TGGGGGGAAACTAACAAGCAAGAAGATGAAGAAAAGGGTGAACTAAGGGGGTGGGGGAGTGAAGGGGGGAGAGGCTAGGAGGAAAGGCGAGGGATCCAACATCGGCTAATCTTCCAGCTGTCATCCCTGTTGAGATTCCTCGACCTTGTTTCAATTTCAATGGTCTCCCTAAACTTCTGGGGATGAAAATGATCAATCTTAGTAATAACCTGCACCTCCTCAATACATGTATGATGCTTAGTTTTCTTCGCGTGTTCCACCAGGGCATAAGATGTCAGTTGCGTGCTCATGAATCCTCTCATTAATAAAACACCTAGTTTCACCAACGTAGGGGGTCCCGCAGGAACAAGGAATAACATAAACACCTTGCTTGTCCTTGGGGTCAACAGGGTCTTTAGCTAACCTTAGGGAGTTACAAATGGTGTTAAGATCTCTAAAGGTTGAGGGAATAGTATGCTTCCTAAGGATTCTCACAATCTTGTCAGTGATCCCCTAGATGAAACAGAGATGAACCCCAATGATTCAATCTTTAGGGTCTTTCTTAACCCTGGGACCTTTGCTTGCTTTAAGAAAAGCTTTCGGTCCTTGGTGCCTACTATACCCATTACTAACAAAAAAATTAAGGAGATGGGCTTTCTCTTTATCAAGGTTCTTTGCATCATATATTCTCAGCACACGAGTAGCTAGTGTGTTGAGAACACCCAACTTTTGAGGAGGGAAATGATGAGAGTTGGCCTGAAGATACTACTCAGTATGAGTTTTCTTCCGAAACACCTGGTGGGAGAAAGAACCGTCATCATTCCTCGAAATCAGAACATCAAGGAAAGGTAGGCACCCACCAATTTCCTGCTTCATAGTAAACTTTATGGAGGTAGACTGATTGTTGAGATGCTGGAAAAAAAGATCTAACTCTTCTTGGCCATGAGACCAAATGACATCAGTGTCGTCCATAAATCTCTTCCATAGCTTGGGCAAGAGATGGGCAGAGGCTAAAGCCTTGGATTCAAAGTCTTCCATAAAAATATTAGCAACAACCGTGGATAGGGAAAGCCCATGGCAACCCCACAGGTCTGCTCAAAGAAGTCCCCTTCAAAGCAAAAAAAATGGAAGTAAGACAAATCTCAACTAATCGATTGTATTGAGATCAGTGAGGCAATTGATGAACTCAATGGCCTCCTGGATAGGGATGCAAGCGTAAAGGGAAACCAAATCAAAACTCACAAGAATGTCCCCAGGGTCAAACTTTATGCCCTTTAACTCATTGACAAACGAAGAATATTTTTTGACGAAGGACTCTGTGAGACCAACGAGGGGTTTAAGCTTCAAAGCAAGGTACTTGGCAAGGAGGTAGGTTGGTCCTCCTATGGTGTTGACAATGGGTCTTAGGGGGGGCTTCTTTGTGGATTTTCGGAAGCCCGTAGATGCTCAGAGTGATGGGGCTACTCTCAATCAACGTGTGGCAAAAGGAACCCACACTATTACTAGACTTTATAGCAAGAGTAGTTGTTCTGAAGATCCTTTTCAAGGGATTCTTACTAAGCTTTTTATAGCTTCCACTATTACAAATATGATCCAACATTTTCTTTTGATAATCCTCTCTGTCAAGGATAATATCAGCTCCACCTTTGTCATCTCTTAGAATGACGATGTCCTTGTTTTGGTTCAAGGATTTGAGGGCATCAAATTCATCCTTACTAATATTTCTCCTAGGGGGCTTTGCCTTCTTAAGGATAACAGCGGAATCTTGTCTGATTGTGTCCTTGATATTTTCAAGTAAGCTCCTAATCCCAAAGTCTACATCACATATAATGTCTTCCACTAAGATTTTTCTAAGAGCAAAGGCAAAATTTAAATTTTTTTCAAAAAAACTATAAATAAAAAGTGGAAAGGGAATTTTTGAAAGACTAAACATACTACTATTATTATTATTATTATTAAACTAAAATATTATCATTAAAAATTATCAATATATATTTACCATTATTATTAAAATATATGATGCATTTTAATTACTATTATTATTATTATTTCCATTTACTATTATCCGATACAATTATTATATTAATATTATTAAATACATTTCACTTTTTTATATTGAAAATATGAATGATGCAACCTTCGAAATTACTATCAAAATCAGATTCTAACTCATTATGATTATTATGATTGTAATTAATTCAAGAACGGATCTTAATTCACGATGAAAATTAAACTTGTAAATAGGGCAGAGTAAAAGACTTTGGAAGTTTAGACGGTTATATTTCATAAAATTTGGATCTTCGGCCTCACCAAAGAATATAGTCCGAACGCAATTTTGATGTAAACATTGTTTTCTATTATCATTTAAATGCAGATTTAAACTAATAAAATCATTTTAGATTTTAAATAAAATAAAATAAAAATCTTCCTTACCTTAGTTTGACTTTAAAAAAATTCATTAATTTAATATTATTTCCATTATATTTACATATGCATATGTTTAATCCATCCGTTTGGTTCTGAAACCTACCAAATATTATCAATTATTTTAATTATTAAAAATAATTATCTCACTTTATATAATATATCAGTTTTTTATTAATTTATTAATTTATGTAAAATTTAAATTTTATTTATTAATTTTTTATCTTCAAAAATTCCAATTTTACATTTTACCATAAATACATTTTTATATGTATTTATTTCATTAAAGTGAATCAAAGGGAAAAAATAGGAGAAGTGCAGAAAAGATTAAATGTTAATTTAACATATTTTTTCATCTAATTTAAAGTTGTGTTTTTTGTAAAAAGTAAGTGGTTGTTATTTTATGAAATAATATGTAAATCATGAAATTCAAAATTCAAATTTTCATAAATAAAATCAACTGTAAATATATATAGCTGGAAAGGTTCTGCCATCTTTGTGAGAATACGAATATCGAGGATGAAAATCACTTCCTCTTAGAGTGCCCCTTTTACAACCACATTAGATCTCAGCTTCAAAATCTTTGTTGTCAAAATTACAGTGAGCCCGGGAGCCTTCTCTTTCAGCTTTTTGAACATAGGAATAAAATCTTAAATGAAACCAAATAATTCGGTTCTCTAGGTCTGATAGACCAAAGTTTGGTATAAATAGACGTTAACCATCATCATCATCATGAGTGAATTACTCCATCTAAATAAATTTAAATAAATTTTATAACTAATATATAATATTATATAAAATTTTAATATGAAAATAAAAATTATTTAACCAAAATAAACAATAATTCATTAATATTTACCTAATTGTTATATGTATTATTGAAGTGAGGAATAAGTAATTATTAATAAATTCAATTTATTTTTATTTCTTTCAAATTTATTATAATTTTTTTCTCTTATTTCTTAAGAGTTTAACTCCAAATTCTCAAATTAAAAAAGAAACAAGAAACCAATGAAAACGCTTTTATGGATCAACTCACAAATAATAATAAATTTCGGAATATAATTTATATAAATTTTATACTCCAACACAAATCTATATAAATTTATTTAATTTTCAAGCTTTAATGAATTATAGATTTATTTGATTTTTAAGATTTAACGAATTACATAAGAATACATTATTTTTTGTTTAATGAATTTATATATTAAATTTAAATATATTTTTTTAAGATTTAACAAAATAAGATTTAGGTTAACTGTATAAATACAAACAAATTCCATATAACTCATTAGAGAAATTTAAGGACAAATGAACGCCCTGCTCAATACAAAAACAAATGGTATTACTGTCAAAATACGTCTACATGTAATAAGGAGAAATGGTTGGATAACATGAAGCGGTAGGCTGTGGTGGTACCCATAAGTTTGGGTTGAGGTGGCAAGCACCACAAAGACCTAGTAATGGCCATATAGATGCCATGTAGGGTCCACGAGCAATGTGGAATTGTTCGGGTTGACATGGTGGAGCCACATGGGTCACACATAGACGCGTGTTGCTAATTTGGCGCAATGTGATTCGTCAAACTTTGAATGAGCATAGCTTTCAATTCGAAAGTTAAATTGAGACATAATTTATATCACCAGAAAGCTCTCAATGAGATGAATCCAATGGTAGTATTTATTTTGAGTTTCAATGAAGTTGGAAATAGAGACTTTTCGTGAGCCCATCTTCATAATAACCTTGTAGGTTAGGTTAGGTTAATAACACTTCCCACAACACAAAGCACCAAAAATGGTAGCAGGGAGCATTACATGTCATATGAAGTGAATTTTGAATTTTCAAACATGTGATATTGATAAACCATGATATTGACTCATAATATTATAACAAAATCTGTTTAATTTATATAATTGAATTAATATATAAATAGATTCAACCTACTACAAACTTTTAAAATACTCAAATTATATAAATTAGAGCACTTCTAAAATTAAACTGAAATTTGAATAAAATTAATTGAAAATAAAAAAAAAATTAATGATCGGAGTACTTCGATTAAATGAAATAAGCACACTCAGCAGCAAGGGACTACGTCAATTAATGCTGATAATTTTATGGTCAATTGTAGAAAGCCACATGTTTGGAAAGTTGGGGCATCGGCACAAGCCAACGTGTAATAATGTTAGACATCGACAATCCCGCAACATCGATTGGTGGAAATGTTTATATCACATGGCACTAGGAAGGAAAGAAAAATTTAAAAATGGTTAAAAATTAAAATATTATATGTTATATATAATTCTATCCATGTTTTTAATATTTTAATGGTTAAAAATTAAAATATTATATGTTATATATAATAATACTTGATTTTTGTATGACGTTAATATTTACATTGCTGTTCATATGACGTAATACTAGTTATGTACTGCGCTCATCTCATGGAGAGGCTTTCTTCACATGGGAATTGTGAATTATTCTATGAGGAATATATATATCTCACTTGATGTATGCGCGTTTAAACAACTGTATGATGTATTACAACTCGACAAAATCAATCATTCGAGTTGATAACTCGGTTGCGTTGGATTTTGGCATTTCAATTATGATTAAATTTAAAAACAAATTTATAAAAATATATTTAAAATTTTACACTAGAAAATTTTAAAACTAATTTTTTTTCAATATATTTCTATTTAGTTGAACTAATTATTTATAGTAATTATTAGCTATATATGGTAACAATATAATTTAACTAATTTACAAATTAATTAATTAAGTATTTTTTTTTTTTTTTTATCTCTTGGTCTTGTTACTTAGTCAAATATAGCCATTGGATGACTTGCTCTCTCTGTTTAACATGCAGTCATGATATGGGTCTTCAACTCGTCTTGATAATGAATCACACTAGTTGGTTCGAGACAAATGAATTATGATGTGATTTTCGCTGAAGATACTTCTCATATACTTCATATTATTAGGCATTATGGTTGAAAACCAAACAGAAATTCTATATTTTATAGACATTAAAATTGAAAATAGAGAAGTATTGCAAATAACAACACTTTGCCCCGTTTACTATGGTGAACCACGAAGGAATTCATTTGATACTCTTTACAAGTTTATAAAGTGAAAAATACTTATAATGATAACGATGATTACCATTTAGTGTAATTTATTAAATTTTAATCAAAACTATTTTTTTGAGACCAGAAAAAGCATAATATTATATATCATATATATTAAAATTGATATTAAATTTATAATAATAAATATGCATTAGTTACACAAACTTATTTTAAAAACTATTGTATATGATAATGATGATTATCATTTAGTTCTTTATATTATTTATTTATATATATATATATATAATATATAGATATATATTATATATTAAATTTATAATAATAAATATGTCATTAGTTTACACAAACTTATTTTTAAAAATATATAAAAGTTTATGGAATTAATATTATATAATTATAAAGATATTTTCAAATATGTATAAATATAATATTGATTTTTTTATTATGAGAAATAGACGATATTTATGTTTGTTGAAAGATCTTTTGGTAAAAATTACATAAGGAAATTTTAAGTCGAGGCATTTCTAATCATGTGGTGTGATTCATTATCAGGACAAGATGAAGAACCCAATCATGGCATTAGATTAAATAGATAAAGAATCATCTGGTGCATCATCACGACAAGATGAAGAACCTGATCATGGAATTGGATTAAATAAATAAGGAGAGATGGTTTCTAGCCATTAGAATATACCAACTAGTTTTGAATAAAGAATTATCATTCATTAATAAATATTTTTTTTAAATTAAAATGAAGTAATAGATGAAAATTAGCTGTAAATAATTAATTAAAGTCATTTTATTATTATTACTATTATTTTAATCAAAAGTTCATTAATAATAAGGTCAAACTTAATTATTCTAAACAACAAAAGTGAAGAATAGTAATACGAGAATGAAAATAATAATAATAATAATAATAAACAAACAAAATAAAAATAATAAGGTCAAATTTAACTATTCTAAACAATAAAACTAAAAATAGTAATAAGCAAATGAAGAAATAAAATATAAATAAATATAAATGAAAATAGTGAATTAACTCAATTTTATTATTTAAATCCAAAAAATAAAATAATATGGTAAAAAAATAAAAAAATAAAAAAACAAAATAAATAAAAGGCAAATAAATAAGAAATAAAGGAATACCATCAATTCGATTAAAATAAATAAATAAAATAATTAAATATTATAAAAACTTAGAAATATAAAGTAGGGATCCAACACCTGCTAATACTCCAACCATCGTCTCTATTGAGATTGAAAGGCATCCTTTCAATTTCCAAGGCCTCCGTAAACTTACAGTGGTGAAAATGATCAATCCTTGCAATGGCCTTCGCCTCTTCAATGCAGATGTGATGTTTTGTCTTTTCCACATGATCTGCCAAAGTAGAGGAGTGGGACCTTTCATGTTTGATGTCACTTGTGTGCTCAAGAATCCTCTAATTATTTATAATTCTTTTAAAAAGTATATTTTCAGTAAGATTTATAAGGTAAGTGTAATTTCTAATAGGAAGTATACATAGGAAAGAAAACAATATTGTCAAAATGGATGCCCAATCAAAGTACAGCTTATCAGGTCTCACCACATCATCTGACATGCCACATGGTCACCATGTAGCTACCCAAGACATATCCACCTAATCATTGCATGGTAGCACTACCCTAGTTGTCGAACCGTTCATATTGTGTCACGTTTTATCCCCTTTCCAAAAAAAAATGACCCTAGCAGTTTGGGATGCAAATTGCATATAAAAAATACCAAGAAGATAAATGACCATTGAGACAGTGGAAGAGGTGGGTGGCCATTGATATCTACTTAGATAAAGGAGGAACAAGGAGAGAGATAGAGCCTTGCAGTTTTTTTTGTGAAGGCATAAGTATAAAGGTATATAGAAAGAGAGGAAGGGAGATTGAGGAATTTGGACAGAGGGAGGGAACAAGGTGGGGAAGAAAGATAGATAGATAGAGAGAGGGGGAGACATAGTTGTCTATATGTGTGTGTGTGTGTGTGTGTGTGTGTGTGATTAAGAGAGAGATGCGGGGAGACCGGGAGAGAGACAAAAAAAGAGGAGAGCGGGGATAGATAGTAAGGGAGAGAGGGGGATTTGAGTGAGACAAAGATGGGGCGGCGTGGGAGAGTGAGATAGGAAGGCATGGAGAGAGAGAGGTAGAGAGTGAGGGGGTAGAGAGAGAGATATAGGAATAAAGAGCCGTGAAGAGGAAAAGGGGGGAAAGTGGGGAAGAGAGGGAGAGGGATAGTGGGGAAATGGGAATAGTGAGAGAGAGGGAGATAGGACAAGAAGAAAATAAGTGAGCATGCAATAGAGAGAGAGGGAAAGACAATGAGTGAGAATGAAATAGAGAGAGGGAGTGAGGGATAGTGATGGAAGAAAAGGAGTCGCTCTCTCTCTCTCTCTCTCTCTCTCTCTCTCTCTATATATAATTATATATATATATATATATATAATATATATATATTTCGTGGGTTTGTGTGTGTCTTCCTTTATCTCTTTTCCTCTCCCACTCTCCCTTGTCTCTCTCTCTCTCTCTCTATCCTCCATATCTATCTCTATCTCCTCCCCTCCATCTCATTCTATCTCACTCTCCCTCGCTCCCTCCACATCTCACCTTCTCTACCCACCATCACTCTCTCTATCTCTCAATCTTCCTCTCTCTCCCCTCTCCTCTCTTTCTCTCTTTCCTTTAGTTCCACCTTTACAAAACCTCTATCAACTTTACCTCTCTCTCCTTCTCTCCTTCCTTCTCTCTTCCCCTCCTCTCGCTCCTCCCTCCCTCCATCCTTTATTTCTCGTTATCTCTCAAACCCTCCCTCCCTCCCTCCCTCTCTCCTTTCTTATATCTCAAACCCCTCCCTCCCTCCCTCTCTCTCTTCTTCCTTCCCTCTCCCTGATCCATTTATATCTCTCTCTCCTTCTCTCTCTCTCCCCCTCAATCCCTGATTATGTACATCACTCTCTTCTCTATCAATATTTATCTTTATCTTTATCTTCTTCCCTCTCTCTCCCACCTCTGGCTCTAACTCCATATCACTCACTCTCTGCTCTCTCTCTTTCATTAACCACCACCCTCCCTCCCCTCTCTCTCTCTCTTCTCTTCCCTTTATCTCTCCCTCTCTCCTTGCACTATATTTGTCTCTATATCCCTACCTCTCTCCTTCTCTCCCTTCCACCCTAACTACCAACCCCCTCTCTCTTCTTTCTATCTTTCTCCATCTCTCCCTCACTCCTCTCTCCCTCTCTCTTCTCTCTCAACTCAATTCTCTCCTTCTCTCTCTCCTCCCTCCCCCTCTCCTCTCTACCTTATCTTTTCAATTTCTCTTGATTGCTCCTCCATCACTCTCTCTTTACATATATATTATTCCCTCTTTATCTATCTCTTCTTCACTCCCCATCTATCTCTCTCTCTATCTCCCTCCTCCAATTTCCTCTCTCCTTCACTCTCTCTCTCTCTTCCTCGATCACCTGCCTTTGTCTTTCTCTCTCTCTCTCTCTCTCTCTCTCTCTCTCTCTCTCTCTCTCTCTCTCTCTCCCCCACCCTTCCTCTATTTCTAAATCCCTCCCTTCTTCACAACAACCCCCTCCAACTCCCTCTTTGTGTGTCATCCAATACTTTCTTTATCTCCCTCCTTGTATCTTTATCTCTATCTCACCCCAACTCTTCCTCCCCTTTTTTGTCTTCTTCCTTTCATCTATCTATGTCTCAATCTTCCTCTATCTTCCCTATCCTTTCTCTCTCTCTCTCTCTCTCTTCTCCCCCCCTTTCTGTCCCTTGATCTCTCTATCCTTCCCCTCTCTCTCTCCATCCTCCCTTAATCCCTCTTTCAAGATGATCCCCCTCCAACTCTATCTTTCTCTTCCTCTATTTGTCTCCCACAACTCCCCCCATCCAAATCCTTCTCACTCTCCCTTCCCTATCATCTTTCCCTATCTCTCGCACTTTTCAATCCTCATTCTCCATCCTCTCTCTCTCTCTCTCTCTCACACACACACACACACACACACACACACACACACATACCTCGAAAACCACCTCAACCATTTCCCATGTGTTAAATTTCCCAGCAGTAGGAATGCAAACGCATTCCTACTGCTAGGAGAACATGCACATTTTTAGTGGTAGGAATGCTCGCATGTTTCTTATGCTCAGAATGTGAGCACATTTTTAGCACTTGGAATGTGCACACATTTTTTTGAAATTTCTTTTTGATGAGAAGCTTACATGCATGATGAGTTGTTTGCTTTAAATATAGGTTTGGGATCACAAACCTCATGGTTTGGGCTACTGATACATGATAAAAACCAAATTTTAAGAAAGCACACACACACACACACACACACATATATATTTTTGGCATTTTTTTTTATTATATATAAGAGACAAATCCATTGTTCATGAAAATAAAAACAAAAATATATTTAATTGTGCATATTCTAATTATATATCTTTTAAAAAAAGTAACAATGTTTAATATTTGTAATATATTTTTCTCTTGACATATGTCAAAACATCAAAATACATCCTTTGTCTATTTCCACTATATATTTCTTTGGGCCTTTATACCATATGGGAAAAAAATTATATGGTGCACTACAAGAAATTAAGAACTACAATAAAAAAAAAGGAGTGTTTGATAATGTTAAGACCTTTTATATGCATTAATAGAAGACATTGTAATTTCAAGGATATAATGACTTACATAGTTTAAAAGAAAAATATAAAATTAAGATTATAAATTTTGGAAAAATATTTGGGCACAAGAATAATATCTACAAGTCCAAAATATTTTGTAGCAATGTTCTATCATTTAGATACTCAAAGGTTGCACTAACAGAAACATATGCAGTATATTCTACATGAAAAATAACATACTCATGTCCAAAAAAATAAAAATTCACATAGTTGGACATAATCTCTATAACTAAAAATTATATATTCAGAAAGCCAACTCATTTTCCTACATTTAATATTTCTACATCGTTTTCAAATTCATTGCATAAGTACCTCTAATTATCCTTCCAAGTTAACATATTGTTTTTTTTCATGTTTGCAGTGTCACTAATGCATCACGAGAGACCATCATTAGCTTCTATCCACCCTCTCCCTCTAACTCCCCTAAATTTTCCCTCTTTACCTCTCTCTCCCGCTCACTATGTCCATTCCTCTCTCTCTCTCTCTCTCTCTCTCTCTCATTCCCACCACTCTTCCTCCTCACCGCACCCCTCTCATTATCTCTCTCCCTCTCTCTCTTTCCTCTACCCTTCTTTCCCCATAGACCTCCCCTCTCTCTTTAAACATTCCCCCCTCTCTCTCACTATATCTAAAAATTATTCCACCTCTCTCACTCTCTTTAACTCTCAATTCATCCCTACCTCACTATCACCCCTTGATACAGGGGATCAAAAATATGTTCAAAATGAAAGTTCTCAAAATATCGCAAAACTGACACCAAATCATATATCTCACTGTTTTGATTCTAGCGATGCTTGAGTCTCCTCAATCCAACATCGTATGAGGAAGTTATCACGTTCTGAAGTTTTTGACAAATAGTAAAATAGTCAACTTACGTGGTTGACTATGTAGACCATACAATGACATGGTTCTAACATCAACAGGATGATTGGTAGATGGGCCAATCCTGTAAGGAAACATGGCGCGATGGTATTGGTTTGAAGGTACGTGAGATGGGCCAATCCCAACCACCACATGGGCCAATTAGAGGGTGCCACGTGGCCCAATGAAAGGCCTCCACATGGCCTCAGGATTGGTGCCAAAATTTTGTTTGGATGACCGAACAATTTCGTGGGGTTCAACCCCATGACCTCTCGTCCACGCAAGAAACGCCCAACCAACTAGGCTACAAGTGTTTCTTATTATATAATGGGCGTGTGGTTTTATTTAATTACAATCAGTTGGATGGTTACAGGTGATGGGTGGGCTATCAAGCACATCCTACTAGCCTGACCCTTGGTTTCCAGTAATACACGTTACCGATGGTAGATGAGAAAGGGGCGGGTGTGTGGCACCCTCCTCGTGCTCAAGTGCAAGCCATATGACGACCACACTACTAGAAGTGGGACCAGGGAGAGTGAATGGCATATGGCCCATGTCCCTTTGTCCTATGTGGCCCCATATGATCATTGGTGCAAGGTTAGGAGGGTCCTTTGGCCCAATGGTTCAAAAATTTTAATTTTTTATATTAAAAACAACACAACCTTTGCTGCAAATTACGGATTGAACTTGAGACCAATCATATCATATTACAGTGACCCAACCAATTGAACCATGTTAGTTTTGTTTCCAGATTTACAGAACGTGACTAGTTTGTAGATCAGTTTTGTAGTAAAACTTTAAGGAGCCCTCTCTTTCTCAAATTTTAACCTTCTTGAGCTTAATAAGATCCTAGACAAGGGTTTTCGGGTATTCTAGACACAATGGCAGTGCCATTTTTTCAAATTGAATCTTGTATGATGATTTATTGAGCAATTGATCATATAATAAATAAGCACACCATTGGAAGCTAGACTCGGTGACATAGCCTAGGAGGGGTGAACTCCATCATCAATTTGTTGTATTTGATGCTGCATATTTGTCCCTTTTAATTGTTAAAATCATACAAAACTTACTCAATTTTGTGTGCTTTTGAAATCATGATCCATTTCCTAAAAGACATACACTATATTGCAAATATTTTCATCAAACCTTCACTTTTTAATTAATATAGATCAGTTTGGAATCAGAGCATGGTTTTTGTGAAGTATTGATAGAATCTGCAACGTTTTTGAATGCTTACAAGGTCTATATTGAGGAGAGGAGAAGGAGCACTTGAAGAACATAACCCTCAAATAGGCTCAAGAAGGCCACCAACTCCACAAGTAATGGCACATGAAGAAGGATAAGGACAAGAGATGATGTCTGAGGAGGAGAGAGCTTTTAAAAAAAAATTCTTCGATATGACTGATATGGTGAAAGTGTTGTATAATGAGAGAACAACATGGTTGCAAGGAAGAAGTTGTAATCAACCAAAAGTTGATGGTGGTAATGGGAGAAAGCCTCCACCTCCTCAACATTCTTCACCTCCTCCGTCGCATAGACCCACTCCTCCTACATCTCCAAGAGGACATGTTAAGTATCCTTCGATTAAGCTTGATGTCAAGTTTTAATTACCAATTTGCAATGCGGAAGTAAATGTTGAAAGTTGGATAATTGGGTTTGTCAAATTGAAGTCTATTGTAGTATTCAAAGGAGTGACGATGGAGTCACAAAGATAAATCTTTCTTCTCTTTGCTTGGAAGGTGCAACTCTCATATGGTGGGAGGCTAGAACTCAAGAAGATTTGAAGAAAAGTGGTAAAATAATCTCTTCTTGGAATGATTTTATAGTTGCATTAAGAAGGAAATTTTATCCATTAGCTTACACGCAAAAAGTAATTATGGATTGGAAAACTTTTAGACAAGCTAAAGGTCAGAGTGTCCAAAGCGATACATAAGAATCTAGAAGAACATATTTAATTTTGGGTGTTGATTTGACCTCACAAGATACTCTCCTTAAGTATATAGGTGGATTACATAGTTATTTAATACGTATTATACTTATGTTTAATCCCACCAATCTAGATGAAGTATATGTTTAGGCAACTCATTTAGAATCAAGAAGCAAGAATGTTCCTCAAGATTCTAGCAAGAAAAATTTTAAATATGGAGATAAAGGAAATGGGAAACAAAAGGTTGTTGCTACAAATCAACAAGATCTAGGATCTGATTCAACAGATGAAACCAAAATCAAAACCATGGAAATAAAAGGTATATCCTCTAATGTAATTACTGGTTCTTCTAACAAGACTATTGAATCTCAAAAGGATAAAGAAAGAAGTGAGATTTTCCATATCAAGGTCATTACAAATAATAAAAATGTTGATACATTATTTGATAGTGGATCTCAAGTTAATCTTATCTCTGAAGCAATTGTCAAGAAACTTAATTTAGAGACTACACCTCATGCAAAACCTTACCGCTTGGGTTGGGTATGTGATGATACCAAATTGCAAATGATAAGAAAATGTAAACTCAAATTTTCCATCACTTCTAATTTTATGGATGAGAGAGCCTTGATGTTGTACCACTTGATATTTGTGGGATTGTCTTAGGGAGTCCATATTTATATGACCGAAAATCCATATTCTACCGTCGTGAGAACAAATATCATCTTTTCAAAGATGGAGTTGGGTATATTGTTAGGGCACATCGCAAGAAGATAAAATTATCTCTTGTTATTGTTGGTCAAATGAAAAGGCTTGTGAATGTTAGTAAGAATTTTGTGTTACTGCCAAATTTGAAGCTTTCTCAGGATGTGATTCTAAACTCAAGCATGGATTGGTTGAAGTTGTTGAACACTTATGACAATATGTTTCAAGAACCTGAAGAGTTACCACCAAAAAGAGGAATCCAACATGAGATGCAATTACAACAAGATGCACCACTTAAAAATATTGGTATATATAGAATGTCATTTTTTGAGAATGTAGAAATTAAGAAGCAAATTCAAGAGTTTCTTGAAAAATGGGTAATCAGACCTAGTACATCTCCTTATGGTTCTCCTATTGTTTTGGTTCTAAAGAAATATGGTACATGGCACATCTGTGTGGATTTTAGATATTTGAACAAGATCAAATAAATGAATTTCTATCTTCTTCCTCACATTTATGATTTTCTAGATCAATTAAAGCATGCTATTTATTTTACTTACTTAGAATTGAGAAGCAGTTATCATCAAATAAGGATTGTTGAAGATGGTATTTGGAAAATTGTTTTCAAGACAAAACACGGTATGTTTGAATGGTTAGTTATGTCATTTTGGATTTGCAACGCACTTGCTACATTCATGACAGTTTTGAATGATATATTGCCACCATTCCTTGATGATTTTGTCATAATCTACTTGATGATATTATTACTTTTATTGAGGCTTGTGAAGAGCATATCAAGCATGTAAAGCAAGTTCTAGATGTATTGAAAAAGAAAATTTTATATTTGAAGATGTCTAAATGTGAATTTGTGAAAACCTATTTGGTTTATTTGGATCATATTGTAGGAGGTGGTGAATTGAAGATTGATCCCTCCAAAGTTGATGTTATTATAAATTCGCCTAACCCCAATAATGTAACAGAAGTAAGGAGCTTTTTGGGAGTAACCCAATACTGGAGAAAAATTATCACTAACTTCTTATTCATTACAACACCATTACATGTTCCGACAAGTGTGAAGCAAGCTTTTCAATGGGGAGGAAAGAAAGAAAAATCCTTTGACACGTTCTAGCACTTCCAAATCTTAAGCAACCATTTGAAATTCAAATCGATGCAAGTGAATGTGCTATGGGAGTAGTTTTGATGCAGCATGGTAAGCCAATATGTCATTTTGAAACCTTCTCTTATGTAGTGGTTAACTATCCAAATTATCATAAAGAGTTGTATGCTTTGGTACAAAGCATAAAGAAAAGGAAGCACTATTTGATGGGTAAAAAATCAATTATTCATACTAGCTATCAACATTTGAAATATTTAAAATCGCAAACCAAGCTACAATAAGATAGACATTTCAGATGGATGGGATTCCTGCAATAATTTCATTTGGTAATCAGATATAAGAAATGTATATACAACAAATTTGCAGACATGTTATCAAGGCCTATTGTTAATGCATATGCCATTCTTAAGCATAACTCAATCATACATGAAAATTATATTGAAAAGTATGCTCAAGATGAAGATTTGCGAGACGTTTATGAAACTTGGAGTCAAGGCACTCATGTTGAAGAGTTGGATTATCATGTTCATAACAAGTATTTATATCAACTTGAAAAGTTATGTGTTCCACAGGGTGAAAGAGTCAATGTCATAAGGGAAGCCCATAATTCTCTTATCGTTGGTCACTTTGTTGTAGACAAAATAGTTTCTCAGTTACAATGGTATTGTCATTGGCCTCGCATGAATGAAATTGTATCAAGATATATAATGATGTTCTATGTGCCCTACTAGTAATCCAAGAAATAGGAAATTGGGTTTGTACACTCCACTTCCTATCCCTTCTTGTCCTTGGGAAAGTATTTCTATGGATTTTGTTGGGGGACTACCAATGTCTAGGAAAGGTCATGATAAATTGTATGTTGTAGTGGATCGTTTAAGAAAAATGTGTGTGTGGATGCTTTGTAAGAAACAAGTTACAGTTGAACAAACAACAAATATGTTCTTCCAAAATTTATGGGTTCATTTTGGGTTACCTACTTCGATTATTTCTGATCAAGATTCTTGATTTATCGGGAAGTTTTGGCCAATTTTATGGGAACTCATGGAAACAAAGTTGAAGAAACGCATATCATTTCATCCACAAACCGATGACTAGACCGAGGAAATGAAAAACACAGTAGTGCATCTCCTTCAAGGATATTATGGTAAGCATCCTAAACTTTGGGATCAACATTTACATTTCTCTAGCATGCATACAATCATGCCAAGCACTCATCTACACAAATATCTCCATTTGCATATTTTTGGGTTGTTTTCCAATGTATCCTTTGGATTTCATATTTGGTAAAAATATTGCAATAAATGGACATAGTGATGTGGAAAAAGCCAAGCATTTCATTAAAAAAATCCAATTAGTGCATCAAAGGGCATAAAACCAGCTGGAGAAAAGCCAAGCCAAGTATAAATCAAGACATGATAAGCTTCGAGTTGATCATGATTTCTAAGTGGGAGATCAATTTTGGTTGTACATCAGCAAGGAAATATTACAAGGTGAAGGGAAAAATCTCAAGCCAATCAGATATGGACCTTTCAAAATTTTGGAGAAGATTGGTAACAATGCTTTCTGATTACATTTTCCACTTTATATGCAAATTTATTCTGTTGTGAATGTAAAAAATTTGAGATTGTATGAGCCTCCTATGATAGTTGATCAAGATGAGAATGCTCAAATTTCTTCTGTAGAATATTTTCTCTTAAATATTTAAAAGAGTTGCAGAAAGACTCTATTCTTGACAAGAGGATAAGAACTTCACGCAAAGGCAATGTAGAGCATATTTGTGTGGGGTTCAAAGGTATCAATCCAAGAAAAGCAAGGTGGATATAGAAAGTGATGAATTTTTACCCTCAATTACTTGCTGAGTAGAAACATAATTTTGGTGATCCGAAAGCTTCGAGTGGGGAGAACTGATCTAGGGGATCAAAACTATGCTAAAAAATCGAAGTGCCCAAAATTTCCGAAAGCTAGCACCAAATTGTAGATTTCTTCATTCTAATTCCAATGACGCTTGAATCACCTCAATTAGAAATGACATGAGGAAGTTATCACATTATGAAGTTTTGGGACAATAGTAAAAAGTCAACTTGCAAGGTTGATTGTAGTGTCACTTCTTGGTGAGATAGCTTTGATTACACTTGGAGAGGGTCATTTTGATGTAGTTGTATAAGATTATGCATGTCAAACTTATGTATGTGTTTGTATTCTATAGACCTAGTTTGGGTGACCTGGTTACTATATTCATATGATCATATCTATGGTTGTGTATATAATCACCGATCTTAGTTAAGAGCATATTTATCGATGTTTTCTCTTTTGGTATCCTAATTTGGACATAGGTGTATGACAAGGATGGTGATCTAGGATTGAGACACATATATCCATGGATGATCATGGTTATGTGGAACATATGGTTAATTATGATTTATGGAAGATATATGATTTGTATGATTATATATGCATAATCGTATACTAAGCAGTATGTGGCAGGGGACCTAGGTATTTGCAAACAAGGATGCTCAAATTATAAATGATTGTGGAAGTCAAGATGCATGATTTGTATGATTATATATGCTTAATCTTGTATTGAGCAACATGTGGTAGGAAACATGGTTATATTTGTAAACAAAGATGCTCAAATTATAAATGTTTGTGGAAGTCATGATTCATTATTTTTATGATTATATATTCTTAATATTGTATTGAGCAGGATGTGACAGGGGATGTAGTTATTTCAAAAAATGACGTTCAAATTATAAATGGATGCAGAAGTCATTTCTCCATAACCAAAATGATTGGAAGTGATGCACAATCTTTAGTAAAATGTGAATTATAAAATCATTTGATTCCTTTGGTCTATGGGATTATGATGTGTGTAGGTCTTGGAATAGGCCTTGACAAAAAACCATCAGAAGGGTATGAGCTCACAATCAATATCTTAAGGTGAAGAGCAAAGTTTCAAAGTAGAGTAGATGATAAGCCATGGAAATTAGGGCACAAAGTCCTAAATCCATGAAAGATAAAACATGGAGTCTTGGGTCTATAATAAAAGGATTAGTTTGTAGAGTCCTAAATCCATGAAAGATAAAGACATGGAGTCTTGGATCTATAGTAAAAGGATTGGAACACAAAATCCTAAATATTTAAAATATCAAGGTGTGGAATCTTGGATCCTTAGAGTAGATCAGGGCGCGAAGTCCTGAATCTACTAAGGCACATAGATGTACGCAATAGGGATACAGAACCCCTACTCTATAGAAGAAAAATTCCACTCATGGGTAGCTCAGGGATGAATTTCCTTAATAAAAGCTCAATTATGACGATTCTGGATTGACTTTATAAAAATAGAAAGTCATGTTTAACATCTCAAGTATGACTTTCTAAAAATAGTAAATCACCTTCAATCAATGGGTAATCAAGTATAATCAAGTATAGTTGAAGGAAAATCACTTAACTTATCATTATTCAATCCTAATAGTTCAATCTAAACTTAATCATCAATAGAATTATTATTATTATTATATTTTATGAGACTATGATATTATTTTTAAAAGGGAATTACAAGTCACCTTCCTCTTCTGAATCACTTCACACCTCTCTCCTTGATGATTCTCATGGCTCTATGTAACTCTCTCTCTCTCTTTTAATAATACATTACACTGTTTTGTATGCACTCATCGAAGAATGGCATATTCCTCTTCCACTCATTAAAGACACATCATAAATATTCCTCTTACGCTCTTTTTAATGCATATGTTACACTCTCTTTAACTAAGACATGCGTACCTCTCCTTAATGGCATGATTTACACTCCTCTAAATGGAATACAAGGAATGGATATTACTCTTCCCTTATGAAAATAATTTGTTTCTCCTCCTATATATGTGTCTCAAGTATTCTCACTTGGGGGAGGTGCATTGTAATACCAAGAGTTGGAGAGACTTGAAGAGGATTGTGAGAGGGAGAGTAGCCAAATGTTGTTGAAATGAATATGAAATTCCTAAACTAAATGACTAAGTAGTTCAACCTAGTGAAGTTGTCCATGGGCGGTATTGAGAGGAAGTGAAATTTATCTTCCTCAATTTTCCTTGAATATATCTCTATCGTTATTTTTTGGTATTGCTTGTGAGATTATACTGCGCAGAGATTCCAGGAGGGGGGATTTCTTTGTGGATATGGTTGGGAGGAAAAACGGATGGTTCACAATGAGTTGGTAGGAATATTGAGTCAGAGCATAATCTCATTGGAGCTGGAGCATATTCCATTCTTTTTGGAATTGTATAAATACACTGCTAGGTATGTTCATAAGCATTCTTGAAATTTTAGTTTATTATTAATTTAAAAGTGTTGTAGAACTTTAAATTCATTGGAAATTTCTACTTGTGAATTTTTATGAGATATTTTCAGAGTTAATTCTGGGAAAACCAATAATGAATGGCAGTTGTAGTTGAGAATGAACATGTAAGAAAATTAAAACAACAATGTGTTGCCAAAGTAGTAAGTTCTTTCTATAATGATTTTTTGTCCATAGCAGGTCGCCATAAGTGTTGGCATTATGGTACATATGTTGTACTTGATGGCAACCCACTCATCTCAGATGATAAATTATAGGTTGAGAAAATTTCACAGAGTTTTATGCAAAGAAAAGTTTATTTCATGTAGAGAAAAGTTCACGGAATTTTATGCAGAGAAAAGTTTATTTCATGTAGAGAAAAGTTCAAGGAATTTTATGCAGAGAAAAGAGAAAAGTTCAAGGAATTTTATGCAGAGAAAAGAGAAAAGTTCACGGAATTTTATGTAGAGAAAAGTTTATTTCGTGTAGAGAAAAGTTCACGGAATTTTATGCAGAGAAAAGTTTATATCATGTAGAGAAAAGTTCACGGAATTTTATGCAGAGAAAAGTTTATTTCATGTGGAGAAAAGTTCACGCACTTTCATGGTTGGTTCATGGTATTGGTCCGACAGTTTTTTGATCCTATGGTTTTGGTCCGTGGTATTGCATCCAAAAGTGTTGATCCCAAGTATTGGGTTCATGGTATTGTGTTATTATGGTTTTGGACCGTGGTATTGTGAAAGGCCTAAGACTATAAAAGAGGAAGGAGATCATTTGGCAAAGTATCATCTGAATTATTGAATATTTGATAAAGTGCTATATTTGGAATACTGTGATTGGGTTATGGCATAGATCTGGATCTGAGCTAAAGAGGGATCTCACCGGTTGATGGAGAACAATATCTAAGGATAGATTGGGATCAAATGGTTTGAAATGAACTATCTCTATATATTTGATTATTCTTATTCTAGATCTGTATACTGACGCTTGTAATGATCTGATCTGGGTATAACTTAAGTTTGAAATCGCTGCAAGTCATGTTTGAATATTTATAAATCTGTACGCGAGTTGGCTTTGGTGTAAGCGCGTATGTATGTAGGTTTGGTTCATTGTAGTAGCATATACAATTTGAGCTATGATATTTGAAGTCACAGGTGGTTCTGGTTGTTGATGGGTTCTGATGACAGTTTATGTTGGGTTGTGTTATATTCTTTCCACATAGTTAACAGGGTATTTGAGGGGTACCCGTAACCCCATTTTATGGGGTCCGGGGCAGCGCCCCGGAAAATTTTGGTTTTGGACCCTATGTTAGGTTGGGCAGACCCACCTATGGTTTTGTGCATGATTTTCGCACATGTTTTTTGGACGCGATGTTTTTCAGTCCATGGTATTGGATCGATGGTTTTTTTTGGTCCATGGTATTGAACGTGATGGTTTTTCGGTCCATGGTATTGGATGCTTCAGCATGTATAAATATGTATTGTAACATTGAAAGGAATATAATGAAAAAAATCAAGCTGGTAGTCTCGGTTTTGAGATCCAGTGGGAAATATCTGTGTATATGTGTTTTATGTGTTATGCTCTCGCAATTTTATTTTTCCTGTGATTTAGAATTCGTATGCAGGTAATTTTTGTACGGGGTTAAAACCTACATTTGGTATCAGAGCTGTTTCGGCTTCAAGGGGACGCCTTTGCTGCTAAGGGGTTTCGCTCGGGCCTGTGGTAGACCCTATTCAGTGGGAGATCTGCGAGATCGATTCTGGTGGTGAAAGAAGATGGCGAGCAACGGAAAGATAGAGATTGA
>APFE030297113.1:0-12942 GCA_000404065.3 Pinus taeda
TTTTTGTTTTGTTTTGTTTTGTTTATTTTTTATTTTTTTTTGTTTTTTACCTATAACAGTTATATTAATTATCTAAACTCGGTTGGGTCGAGGTAAAAAACAACTATCATTACAATATTCAGAAATATTTTTAGTTGCAGTTATCCTTTCCTTACATAGGGGTATATTTACTCTAGATTACGAGATCGGAATGCATGTAGATTCTTCATCATTCTTGTTGAAATCTCCTTGTGGCAGGATGCATGCCTGGTTTGCTTTTGTGTCTGCTTCCTTATTTGAGCCACATAGAATATGGAAAAGAAGGTAGGAGGAGAAATCTTGGAGCACATATCTCAGCCTTTGAAGTGTCTTGCTGAGCGCCAGATTGCTGAAGAGGTCCTCCGAGTTTAATATCTTTATCAAAATTTCCGAGTCCTCGAATACTTGTATTTCCTTATTTCCTTTTTCACGTGCTATCTGACATGCTTTTAGCAACCCAAGAATTTCTGCCTGATTATTGGTTCTCTGTCCAAGGCCCCGACTGAAGTTATCTTCTCGAATTCCCTCCAAGGAGTAGATCACTCTACCTGCTCCTACTATCCCTAGATTGCCTTTGGAGGCACCATAAAAATATTGTTGTTTTACCCTGTTTCCTCCACCAATCTTGAAAATCTGAGTCCGTTTCTCGTAATCTCCATACAAGAGTTTTATTGGGGTAAGTGGTGTTCTTTATCTTGTCTCGAAAAATATATGTTCCCATCCATTTCTTTTCTTCAGCGAGAAGCGTGTTATCATTTTTAAGGGGGTGATTGGCGACAATCTCGAGGAGGAGTGCTTTTGCTTTTGCTGCCACCTTCAATGGGGAATTCAAAATGTTGTTGAATATCTTATCGTTTATGGTGAGCCATATTTTCTAGCAGACATATTTAGGAATTGCTTTCCAGATTTTGTTCCATGCTGTCTTTCTTTGGGCCCTGTTAGGATATCTCATTCTCTAGATGTTGAAAAGGTTAACTATTTTGACTTGCGATGGGGCAAAGACATTGAGGCCTTCGAGGATGCAGTCCCAGACTTCTTGAGCAAAAGTGCAATCCACGAACACATGCTCCATGGTCTCCTGAGCTTTGTAGCAGAGAGAACACCAATGTGGCCCGTGAATGCCTCTTTTACTTAGATTGTCACTAGTTAGCACTTTCCCATGCATTAAAACCCAGGTGAAGAAGTTTATTTTGGGAAGCCCAAGAGGATCCCAAATCTGTTTCCACACCGAAGCAGTGTGGCTCGAAGCTTGATGTGATTGAAGAGAGGCAAATTCATGCCTTACATTATAAATTCCAGTCTTTCCCCATCCCCATTTATCCGTTGAACGCATGTGAACCAGTGCCAGGCCCGTTAGTGCTTCTTTCAGGAGAGTCTTTTGACTGCATAGTTGTTCAGGAACTCGTGGAATTTCCCAATGTCTCCATTTTTCGGATTTGTCCCAAGTCGAAATATCTGCTAGGGTCTCGATTCCTTACTGCATGAGGAAGTTCCTGATTTCTTTGATTGCTTCATTTTTTCTCAAAGGCGACTATCCCATTACGTTGTCTTGCCACATCATTGTGTTTTTTTTATTGCTTAGGATGCGATACAAGTAATTTTGAAAGAACTCGAGCCCCCGGTGGCAGAGGTGCCATATCGACGTCCCTTTGATGTTGTTATCTATTTGAATGTTTCTTAGCTTTGAGCCTTTTAGATATTTTTTTTATGACTTGACTGACAGGTTGTTTGTTGTTTGACAAGAGGGTCCAGAGTATTTTGCCTCCAAGAGCCAAATTTGTAGGGCTTGGGTCTCTTATTTGCAGGCCTCCTTCATAGATGGGACATTTAACTGTATCCCAATTCACTAAATGGATTTTTCTTTGATTTCCTCTTCCTCCTCTCCACAGAAAATCCCTGATCATTCTAGAGATCTGTTCTGTGATCTTCTTTGGAGCCAGCAGAAAGGAGGCCTGATAAACTGGTAGGGAGGACAAAACATATTTTATAAAGATGAATTTACCAACATTGGTGAGCCATTGCCCTCCCCAAGCTGTAATCTTGGGCTTAATTTTACTTATTACCTCTTTCCACAATGATAATTTGTTAGAGCCCAGGGTTACTAATAACCTGAGATATTTGATTTTATCCCAAGAAGCATATCCCAAAAAGCCTAAGGAGTAGGCTATTCTCTGAATTGCTTGTTGATCCATATTCCATCCTTATATTGCAATTTTCATTTTATTTATAAGAGCTTCCGATATGCTGCAATATTTTTTAAGGATTCCACTGTAAACTTTGGCTATCTTGATGGAAACTTCGCCCAGAAGAAGAGAAGCATCTACGAATAATGCATGGTTGAGAGGCTCTAGCCCTTTCATCAACCTGACTCCTGGAGTTGTCCCTACTTTATTTTTAGCTGTCAGTTGTCTACTTAACGAGTTTGCAATTAGTATGTACAAGAAAGGGGAGAGGGGGCAGCCTTGCCTTATTCCCGTCGAGGCTTGAAAATAGTTTGTTGGCCTGCCATTAACCAAAGGCACTATCCATGGCTTTTCAGTACAAGATTTAGTCAAATTGACATAGTTAAAGCTGAAACCAAAGGAAAGGAGGACTTTGTATAGGAAAGAAAGATTTACCCGGTCGAATGCGTTTTCAATGTCGAGCTTTATGAGCATACCTTGCTCGTGCCGCAGGTAACTGGAGTGTATGACTTCTTGCACCTGTATTACACTGTCTAGTATGTGTCTCCCTTTGACAAAGCATCCTTGGGTGGGAGAAATGAGTTTCCCAAGCAATGGCTTGATTATGTTTGCCAGCAATTTTGTCAATATTTTGTATGATGCATTGTAGAGTGAGATTAGCCTAAACCTATCAAAAGTGCCCAAATTCACTTCTTAGTATTAATGCAAGGAAGGTTGAGTTAGTACTACCTCCCATTTTGGATTTTTGATGAAAATATTTAATCATCCTTAGAAGACCAGTTTTTATTATTTCCCAATAGATTCTATAAAAATGAATTGAGAAGCCGTCAGGTCCTGGTGCCTTGTCTTGTTCCATGGACCATATTACTTTACAGATTTCTTCCTCGGAGAAAGGTTTCATAAGGTCCTCCTTGCTTACCAAATATGGAAAGTGGGAGAGAAATTCCAAGATGACTTCTTCACTTCCATTCCCATCCTTTTTATACAGATTCTGGAAATGATCTTATGCTGCCTTTTTTAGCTTTTCTTGACCTTTGAGCACAGTCCCATCTGAGCAAGTGATTTTAGAGATATGATTTCGAGATAGCCGGGCTCTATATTGACTATGGAAGAAAGAGGTATTTCGGTCTCCAGCTTTAAGCCACAGGCTACGAGACTTAAGCCTCCAAGTCTCTTCTTCATGGCGGAAAGCGCGAAATGATTTGATTTGGGCAACTTGTTCTTTTTATAAATCTGAAGCAAAGATCTCCTTACTTTCCAAATCCATTTGCAGATCTGATAAAAAGTGAATTGTCTCCTTTCTTTTGCTGGTAGGAGAATATGAGGCTTCTTTAATCCATTTTTTTAGAGCTCTCTTAGTTATTTTTAGTTTCTGCTCCCAAACGAAGCTGGGAGATCTTGTCACAGGTATGGACCATGCCTCCAGAACAACTTCCATGAACCCTTCTTTCCCTGACCAAAGCGAGTTGAATCTAAAGGGGATAGGGCCCAAATTTTCTTCCTCTTCCAGCTGTAAGAGAATAGGTTTGTGATTTGAGGCCAGCTTTGGGAGAATTTTCGAGGAGACCAATCTTTTTCCTAGCAACAAAGAGCTCTGCGCTAGGAAACGATCTAGGCGAGCAAAGATGTGTTCTACCCCAGCTCTATTGTTTGTCCAGGTGTAAAGTCCTTTCTTCGGTTTGATGTCAAGAAGATCCCAATGAAGTATGAGATCCTCTACTAATGGAAGCATTTGGTCCCTGCCACTATTGCCACCTCTCTTTTCTTTTGGGTCAATGATGAGGTTGATATCTCCAGCTGCTATTATATTCTGAGGGGAGTAAATGTCTAAGAAAATCAGACAAGGTCTGCTAGCATTCTTTTTTCTCTGTAAGGTGGACTGGAACATAAAGGTAGAAGAGAGAGATGGAGAGCTTACTAGAGAGGTGCCGTAGTTCGGTGAATATCCAATGTTGGGTCTCAAAGGAGCTTTCTAGTTGATAATTTTCCTTCGACCACAATGTTGTTAGGCCATCAGAGGAACCTCTTGCACTAATGGCCTTACCTGCATTTTTTCCCCATTTTAATTTGTTGATCTCAAGAAGGGTTTCCTCTTCAATTTTAGTCTCTTGGAGCATGAGGATCTTAGTCGTTTCTATTTTTAGAAGATCTTTAACTACTTTAGCTTTCAAAGGGTTCCTTATTGTTTTTTTAAATGGTATGTTTTGTTTTGTTTTTTAATAATATATAATTTGTTGTTGTTGTTGTTGTTAGTTTTACTTAAAATTTTATTTTTATTTTTGGAAAAAAATCTTTAAAGGTTATCATTTTTTGATATAAGATTCATAAAAATATCATAAATTTCCAATTTTTTTAAATGCAATTTTTTAGTAATTTATTTATTTATTTGACATGCCATTTTTAGCCCAAAGATAATGAAATACACATTTTTTTAACTATATCTATATGGAAAATGTACATTCTAAGTGTTTCAAATTATTATTTTTAGTGACAATTATTTTATGTGTATTGAATTTTGAAAAACCCTAATTATTTTATGTGTATAGAAGTTTGGAAAACCCTTGAAAAATGAACATGTTAGGATGAAAAGCATGAAGAGAAATAAGACAACTTAAAAAATGGTTAAATAATCCACATTTGAAAAGAAAATTGTGCATACTTAAGACATAAGAAAATTTAAAGTGTGAAAAATATACCTTAAAAAAATAATTATTGATGTTTTTCAAAATCTGCAGGAAAATCACCAACATTTTAAAAAATCATCCACAATTAATACATTAGAAAATTTAAAATGTAAAAAATAAGACCTATAAAAAAAGTTGCTGATGTTGCATCAAGAACTTTACAAAATCAACATGAAAATCACCAACATTTAAAAAAAAATGTTCATAATTGATACATAAGAAAATATAAAGTGTCAAAAATATGCTACAAAAAAAGGTGTACTCTGAATCAACATTTTTCAAAATCGGATGATTTTTTGCTACCTCAAAAAAAATGGGTACCTGGTACACTTCTTGTTTGATAGTTTACATTGTTAATTTTAATGCGGTAATTTTTTTTGTTAAAGGTAAATTTATGATCCATTCAAATTCACACATGTGATAAAGGAACTATTAAACACATTAGATAATTTATTCTCCATTCAAATTATATATAATAATACATAGTTATATTTTAATAATTAAGCTTAGTCCATTAATAATTAAAAAGTTATATATAATCTAAAGATTCAAGTTATATATAATTTAAGATTTAAGCTATTAGTAAAAATTATTTTTATTATTTTTTTGAGGACGTGACATACTTACACATCCGGGTCATACTGGGATGTAGAATGCGTCTCTCGGTGCAACAAAGTCTACAAAGTCTTTTTATGATTAACATATCAAAATATCTAACAATTTTAACATTTTCTTATAACAATTTACTTTGATAATCAAGAAAACCCACTTGATGTTTCTAATTTACTCTATTGCATTCAAAATTTGACCACCTAACTCTATTATGTTGTAATAAATGAGCCTAATTTAATGAAATATAGATACTTTAAATCTGTTCAATGGATAACACCCCCATAATAAAACGTAGGGAAACTAGATATCAACATTGTAAAAACGAATTTAAATTAGAGTTTATATATATATCCTTAGGCATAGCTAGAGGTATCACAAACAATTTTTAACTAGTTATTATAAATTCCAAGAAACAATAAATAAAAGTAGCATTTGCCCCAACATTGGACATGGGAAAACATTTGAGCATTCTTGGAACATTTGTAATTTACAAACGCTCCAGTGTAATAAGTGCATCAATGTATATGAAAAAAACTTTATTTTACAATATATAAGTACATATGTAATGGAGATGAACTAAGAAAACTTAATCAACTCAATTGATGAAATTATTTACCACAAGCTTTGAGGGTTAGCTCATTTGGTCGAGTTCTTGTCGTTAAATCACTTTTGCTATTGAGAGGCCACATGTTAAATTCTCTTGACACTTTTGGGGTCACGCTTCGTGGTTGAGTTGGTAGGAAATGATCCCTTTGGGTGGATCTCCTTGGTACAAATATCCCGTAGACGTAGAAGTCACTAATCTCCAGGCTCTGTGAACCACATACAAAAAAATCCCCAAGGGTTAGTTCAATTGGTCGAGTCCTCGTCGTTAAAGCACCTTTGCTATTGAGAAGTCACAGGCTCAATTCTCTCGACACTCTCGAATTCAAGCTTTGTGGTTGAGCCGAAAGAAAATGATCTCTTCGAGTAGATCTGGCTGGTACAGAAATTCTGTGGATGTAGCTGTCACCGGTCTCAAGAGTCCATAAAACACATAAAAAGAAAAAAGAAAAGAAAAGAAAAAAGAAAGAAACCACAGTACCCAAAACATATCAAAAAGGAAATAATGCTATAATAATCTTCAAATACAAATAAAATTAAACGTGAGAACTCAAACTTAAACTCCAATAATACATAATTAATTTAATTGACTGAATCCTAAATATGACAAACAGTCTCAACAAAGCTATTCAAAAGCAGCCTCCTCCACATCATTTGGAAAAAGTAATGCATTGTTACTTGCAACTACACTTTTTACCTCTCAAGACAAAGGATTGTAAACAAAATTTTAATAGGATTTTAATAATAAACAAATTATTTCAATAAAAATATGAAATAAAATAAACCATTTAACATTTTACTTATTGTTTTGAACGTTAGGAGTAGCATGAAAAAGTGACTTTGCAAAATGGAAGTTTGGATTCCTACCGACATAATCCATTATGCGTTGTAACTGTTATCTCAGGGAGAATAAAAAATAGATTAAACACTAACCCCACTTGTGTGTTTCTTTACTTCTCATAGTTGTTATTTTTTTATATGTGTGATAGTATTGAAGATTCTTCTTTCTATGAAAACTAACTTGTTTGGTTTTCATTTACTTATTTTTCATATAACTTTAATTGTGGTAGTTTTGTCACTATGTAGTGTAGGAATCTTCATTTCCATATAGAGTTCCAATCCCTTTGAAAAAGTCTATGTCTTGAGCTTAATCCCAATGTGCTCCAACCCTTTCTCTATCCAATTTCCATCTCAGTTTCTAATTATCAAAACTAAGGGCTAGCTCCGTGCCTCCAAATTGACAAAACAAAATGAACAATTTACGAGAAAAAAAAAGAACAAATTACAAAGAGCCAAAATCATGGGTTCCATTTCCTTCGAAATAAAGAAACATACAAAATTAATAAGAGCTCATGATGAGATTGGCATGAATTCCCTAGATTCATGGACTCAAAAAATAAATCAAATACAAATACAAATACTAAAATTCATTGCAATATGCTTTGAATTAATCCTAAAGGAATGTAATGCAAGGCTAAACATAATTTAAGACAAAATGCTTAAGTTTCCTTCAAATTAGTTGAGCAATAGCTCACCTACTTTAATAAAAGCAATTATTATTAATTTTTTTAAAATACATAACAACTATTTTATAAATGTTAGAAAATTGAAAGTTTGAATTTCTGAGTAATAATCAAAATTACTCTTAAGAATAAAGTAACATGCACAATTGAACTAAACAAAATATTTAAATCAACTTCAATCTAATTATAAGTTAATCATTGGTTTTGTTTTAAAATATCATATTATATATTTAATAAATAGAATAATAATAAAAAAATTAAAAATAAAATGTTAAAGTAAGTTTTTGGAGTAGTTTAATTGATGATAGTGGTGAAAATGAAGTGTTATGTCTCAGTAAGAGTAAGTTCGATGTTTAAATATTCTAGATTTAGCGTGGCCTACTAAAAGGACATACATAGGCACCCAAAAATTATAGTGGTAACTATTGGAATCCACAGAGTGTCACTTGAGTAAGAAACCAACCTAGTTGCCAATTCCTCTAAATACCAAAAAAAAGAGAGAAAGAGAAAGAGAAAAAGTAAAAAATAAATAAATTGACAAATTTTAGTGTATTATCAACCATCCACTGTACTCTCAAATGTCACACAAATGAATGAAAAAACTATCTGATCCATACATAATTCCTAATGATGTATAAGATTGCATAAAGTTTAGGCATCCTCAAACTATAGAGTCTACTAAGAAGTAATGATTAAACCCTCACACTAATGGTTTATCAACCATCCACCATACTCTCAAATATCATGCAAATGAATGAAAAAACTATCCAATCCATACATAATTCCATGATGATGTATAAGATTGCATAAAGTTCAGGCATACATCAGGGCCATATTGGGTTGTAGAATGCGCTTCTTGGTACAACAAAGGCTATTTATGAATAGCATATCAAAATATCTAACAACTTTATCATTTTCTTATAACAACTTATTTTTATAATCAAGAAAACCCACTTGATATTTCCAATCTACTTTATTACATTCAAAATTTGACCAACTAACTCTATTAATAAAAAAAATTACTATTAATTTCTTTAAAATACATAACAACTATTTTATAAAGGTTAGAAAATTGAAAATTTGAATTTCTAAGTAACACTCAAAATTACTCTTAAGCATACGGTAACATGCATAATTGAACCAAACAAAATATTTAAATCAACTTCAATCCGATTATAAACTAACTCTATTAATAAAAGCAATTACAATTAATTTCTTTAAAATACATAACAACTATTTTATAAAGGAAATTTGCTCTGAGAATTGTACTAGAACTCTATTGGGATCGAACTAGAGCCCGCGGAAAAACGATGAGCTGCTATGGTGGTCGAGTTCAGCGTAAGGGATGCAGTGATACCTGCATGCTTCGGCCTTGTCTGCAACGGATCACATCCCTCGAAGCCCAGGGACACACCATTATTTTCGCCGCGAAGTTTTTCGGCCGTGAGGACCTTATGTCATTCATTAGTGCTGCGCTGGATCATTAGAGGCTCACAGCAGATGATGGGACCCTCAAGCTACAAATCATCGTGGCGAAGCAAACACAGTTTAACATAAATGAGAAGGTAGGACCTGCTCGACAGGGTACTCGTTACCCTAGAGCCGACGATGGGAGATCTACTGGTTATGGGGATGCCCTAGATTGCAGAACGGCAGGCGGAGTCGCTACACATATCCTGTATACCAAAGTACATTGGATTGTCGCCGTGGGCCTGAATATCGTCTTCCCACCTCATAAAACTGCTCCTGATCTAACAGATCCACATAGCCGAGGTAGCAACTGCATTAGGGATGAGGCGTATATAAAAGGAACAATGTGGGTTTCTGCAACCACTGTATTCGTGTCAGTTTAGGCACAGGGTCATGGGAACAACGGGGATTACAACACTAAATCTGGAAGCCAAAGAGCCATAGATCCAAATGATAATACCCTCAAATTTGCATACGATCCATTAGATCGGGCACATAGAGTGCTGAATAGCCTACCAAAAAACCAGATCCGGGGGCAAACAAGCACCGCGACCACACCCTGGATTGTACAACAGGCCCAAAGCGCAGTAGAGGCCCTGAAGAACAAGGTGACAAATGAAGAGACAACGGATTGGCGCAGATTGGACCCTAAAATCATGGACCTTACGCAGATCTTTCTCAAGGCACCGGAAGGCAGGCACTACTGCCTAAGGCTCTGGCAGGGATGTAGGATCCTGGATCTGAGATTTAGAATACATAGTCTCCTTGGCATACCTCACACGAGCAAAACCTGATCTACATGGGACACAGATTGCAGGGCCATCACACCCTCCAGGCCTACAACATTACTTCGGATTCGACCATCATCGTCAATCTCCATCTGTGGGGCGGATGTTCTGGAACTGGGTCAAAGAACACAAAGAACACAGGCACATTCAAGGACGTAGTCAAGGGCAAAGGGAAAGCACAAATCAATCCTACAGCTGCCTCTGAACTTCCGGGGCCTTACATAGTAGAACAAAAACCTGAGAACCCATCTCTCACCATCGCTATACCCGAGGTAAATACCATATACTTAGACCTACATACCAATGCAGTCATTTGTTGTTTTAATGGTTTTTGGCCCAGATTCTAATGTACTGCATCAATGGCTACATACATA
The DNA here is from genome assembly GCA_000404065.3 of Pinus taeda. Classification (NCBI taxonomy): domain Eukaryota; kingdom Viridiplantae; phylum Streptophyta; class Pinopsida; order Pinales; family Pinaceae; genus Pinus; species Pinus taeda. The sequence goes on from APFE030297113.1 coordinate 10,256, forward strand.
CTCGACAACAAATTGCGAAATCTAATTATGCCCCAAGGGGTTTTTCATAGTAAGATTCAATATAAAAGAGGAAATGGACATTATCCTAAATGAGGGACCATGGTTCTGGGGCAGTGCTGGACTCTTCATCATCCCTTGATTTCCAGAATTTGATGCCAACACAATGGTGGTATCAAAGACGCCAGTTTGGGTTAGGTTGCATAACTTCCCATTACATTTCTGGCACCACCAGGTTTTAATAGCTATCGGGAATACCTTGGGTAAATTCATAAAGGCTGACAAGGAGAGACTCATAAAGGGAATATTTACTTTCGTCTGAATATGTATCGAAGTAGATCTTAGTCAAGGACTGCCAAAAAGTATTATACTGAACTTCAACAATACACAGTGGATACAACCCTTGGATTGTGAAAACATAGCGTTCCGATGCCGTGGATGCCTACAAACAGGCCACCTACTTAGTGCATGCCCACAGACAAGAAACATCCCCAATAGGAACAAGCAACAACAACGACAATTGAAAGGATGGCAACATAGAGAGCCATTGGTGAAGGAAGAAGACACAACAGAGAATGCAGAAAACAGTGTAGAAGAAGACGAACAAACAGTTCAGGACAACACACAAAAAGAAGAGGAAGCCCCCCAAAACCCCATGCAACAACAAGGTTCCCAGTTAATAGGAAAGGAAATACCCGGAAATAAAAGAGCTCATGGATCAGAAGGATCAGAGTTGGACAAGGATTCTCCCACAACTATAACAAAAAATCAGTTATCCATTGTAACAACTACCCCCAATACTGGAGGATGGAGAAAGGTGGAGAAGAAGAAAGGGAGAAAACAATAGCTATATCAATCTTTTATTTTTTATTTTTTTACATCTTTTTGGTTTCGATGAAAGTCAGAATAGAACATCTGCATATGCTCTTCAGCATCTACAAAATGTAATTTTGTCTTATGAATAAAATTACGACTTTTCCACGGGAAAACTATTTTATAAAGGTTAGAAAATTGAAAATTTGAATTTCTAAGTAATACTCAAAATTACTCTTAAGCATAAAGTAACATGCACAATTGAACCAAACAAAATATTTAAATAAACTTCAATCCAATTATAAGTTAATCATTGTCTTTGTCTTAATATAGTATTATATATTTAAATAGAATAATAGAAAAAAATAAAAAATAAATTGTAAAAGTAAATTTTGTAGTTCAATTGATGATAGTGGTGAAAATGGAAGTGTTATGTGTGAGGAAGTTTGAGGTTCAAATCTTCTAAAACACCTAGGAAGTTATGCGTCAAGAAGTTCGAGGTTCAAATCTTCTAAAAAACCTAGGAAGTTATGTGTCAAGAAGTTTGAGGTTCAATCTTCTAAAAAGATATACGTAGACACCAAAAAATTATAGTGGTAACTATTGGAATCCACGAGTGTCACTTGAGTACGAAACCAACCTAGTTGCCACTTCCTCTTAAAAAAAAAAGACAAAAAAGATTTAATGTGTTGGGAATATACTTTCATTTAAAACTTATCTACGTCTAGGGTTTGTTTTAAGTGGTGGATCCTCAACTATTGGTAATGTGGCGGATGAGGAAATGAAATGATGAAACAGATTCAATTACGAAACAAATTTAGTTGGATCTGAAAGGTGAAACATATTTAGTTATGAAACGAATTTAGTTGGATCTGAAAGGTGAAACAAATTCATTTGGATCTGAAAGGTGGGCACTCAGTGTTCTTCACCAAACATAATCTAGGAGTTATTCGATGAATTGAGAAACATGTAAAAAATACACACTATATGAAGGTATTTGGAAAGCGGGAGGAACAATTAGTAAAAACCCTAGTCACTGGAACATGCTGGTGGTAGTCGGAAATGTGGGGGAAAATTACCTATTTGTGTGCAGTGTTGCATCCTAAGGATGGCTTCCATCAAGAATTGAGACACAATCCTTCTACCTGGACTGTTGCAAACGAAAATCAACCCATCAGAGTCATGGTCACTATCTTTTGTGCTCCAAATAGATTAAGTTAGAATCAAAGCTAAATCTGTCTAAGGGGTTTGTCTTACTTGTGGAGAAAACCCTCGGCACAGGAGTTGCATAGTCGCTCTGGTGGTGGTAAACACTCTCATGTCATAACAATTTAACTCTGTGTAAATTTTTCTGGCCTTGTTTTCAGGGCGAGAATGAGAACACCTGAGAAGTTAGAAAGGAGGATAGGAAATTAAAAACCTAGAAGATTTTGGAGAAAACCCTAGGCTTAACTCCAACACTCACTGTGGTACCAAAATTTATACCTACAACCAAAGAAATTAAGCTCACATTTAGCAAGAAAAAAAAAGGTTATTGTGCTCCAGACAAATATGCAGGGACAAGGCTTACACAGAGAAACAATACATGAAAAATTTATCACCTTGATATGTTGTAGAGCACCTCTTTGAATTCAAACCATTCCATCAGTATTACCATCAAGAAAAAAACGATAACATATAATGATAGTCCTTGAGCGCCCTAGGAAAATTGTTTGTATATCGAATTAAACTCCATTGCTATAGAACAATATCAAAGGAAACATAATGTATAAATAATAATAATAAAAAATAGACATTGCCTTCTGTGTAATTTTTTAATTTATTTTTTCTTGGAGTGTCCTTGCATGTTACAAGTGGTAGTAGTAATAATATTAAAT
>APFE030297113.1:26227-36417 GCA_000404065.3 Pinus taeda
GGGGGAGTGGGGGCATAGGTGGTGAGGGGAGGGGTAATGGCACAAACACTAGTAACAGGGGACTCCAGAGGGATATTAGTACCCGGACTCAATAATTGTTTAGATATTGTATTATGAATATAAAAAAAGCATTGTGTGGTGAGTAAGTGATAGGAATGCATACCCGAAGTATAGGAATCTCCCGAGGCTATTACTGCAGTGCCAAGAATAGGTGGAGGGGGACGGTGAGGCGGTCGACCACGCTTCCTCGGAGTGTTCTGAGCCTGCTCCGCTGAACGCTATCCAGGGCTCGATAATGTGCCTCTTTCCCCAGAGTGAGGAGCAGAAATCCTATGAAATTCCTCAGAGGCTCGAGGCATTTCATCTCTAGCAAGGTCTCCATGTGATAGAGCATCCTGGTCGGGTGGAACCTGGGGAAAATTCCTCACTGTTTTCCTGCTATTCCATTTGTTTAGTGGGCAATCTTTGAAAAGGTGCCCCACCTTGTGGGAGCGCCTACATCTGAAAGGAATTCCCTCATAGTCCAGCATTTGTCTCCATGTCGCATCCCTCCATTGTATATTGATATATTCCGGGAGCCCTCCCGAGAGGTCCATGTGTACTAAGATTCTGGCATAAGCCATTCTTCCTGTAGTGATAAAAGATTCATCATGTGTAAGGTACGTACCCATGGCATCCCCAATTTGTTTGAATATCTGCTTAGTCCAGAAATGTATGGGAAGACTCGGGAGACGTACCCAAACCGGTCTAGTCCCCGCCTTTTCAGTCTTTGGATCAAACAATGGAGTCCATCTTCGAAGGAGGACTGGTGCTTGATCAATGTGCCAAATTGTAGTGAGGACCCAATTGGTTTAGGCAATGCTTTTGAAGCGCAGTGCAAACCAACCCCTCACAAAGGTTTGAACACGAGGGGGTTCCGACAGATGGTGTCCCCAGACCTCCATCGTCCACTTCTGTAGCCGCTCAACACTGTAGTGTTTGCCCCTAACACGTCCAACCAATGCCTTTTCTGCCGAATCCATTGCCTCACTGAAAGGTGTGCCTTCAGCTAGTTTTAAGAAGATTTCGTTGCTACTTAAAGGGAGGCACTTCTTCCTTTTTAATGTCCCTGTTTGTTTATTATTCAATGCTGCCGCCCCCTATCCTCCGGGTCATCCACTAGTGTAGCCTTGTCTTTCCTTGTCAGTGGTCCTTTAGCCTTTAGATTGTCGAAGTACCCTGTGATGATGCCTATGTCCATGAAGTTGCCCTGTGGAGGGTTTCCCAGGTCTTGTGGAGCTAAAGAACCGGTGCCCTGCTGTCTGATGCGAGAAAAAACCCTACCGAGGGTTTATTCGACTCATTCCCCATAAGAAACAAACCTAAGCCTGGCCTAAGGGCTTGTGTGTCTGGCGCACTCCTGCACAAAGCCTGTGATATGGGTTCCCTGAGCAGTTGAGGGCCCGCGTATTCTCGTATGGCCGTGGCTTCTGGAGCTATCGATATAGTGGGTATGTGTTGCTGAGTGAGTGAAGATAGGGCATCAACTTCTGTAGCCAGTTATTGCTCAAAAGTTAAATAATCGTCCACTGTTGACCCGGTCTGTGGTCATATCAGCAAATGTTCCATAAAACCTGTGGAGAAAACGTCTTTTGCCTCCATAATTGTCGAGAAATCAAGTTGACAGCTGCCTGAGGGAATGTCAGTGGGGGACCAAAAACCATCTAGGGGTAATCAAATATTAAACTAATACATTCAAAAACTGCATGCAGCTAAGGAGTGACTTGAAACAAGCCGCGAAGGGGCTGGAAACCACGCTGGTGTGCTGAAAAAACTCCGCGGTAAGTAAACTTGTTAGCCAGGTTCCAAAACCCTCATCTGCCAAATGAACCCACAATTAACAAAAAACCAAAAGTTAAGGAGATGGGTGAAGACCGACCCCAGTGCACCCGTGAAATTTAACGTAGCTACGGAAGAACACCTGACCCACCATGACTGTCAACCAAGGAATTAACCTGCACTAAACCCTAGTTCTGCCAAGATCACCTTCAGGAGCTCCTTGACCAGTTATTTCAATCTCCCCTTCTGTTTTCAGGGTGCAATATTATTCACATGGTTTATAATATAAATATTTGGTTTCATATAAATCCCTTGGGGTTATAACCATAGTGTACCATGGTCAACATGAAAATCAATGATGCAGGAGCATATAGCTCAGCAATTTCATTATGTTTTAGTTAACTTAGGGGGTCTTGTGTTTTGAAAGGAGTTGGATTCCTATGTATATAATCATTAATGTTTTGAGTGATTAGAATATGAATTAATTAGATATTGTGAGGATATTTGTAAATGCTCTTGAATGTAGGAGAACTTGAGTGATGATGAGTGATGATGAGAGAGTTGGAAATCAATTGTAACACTTAGCCTAGAAAGTGGTGTCATGATTCGTGGAACTAGAGAGGATTCTTAGGGATTAACTGGAGTTAAAAGTGGATTTAGAGGATATTTAGGATTTAGTTCAACAGATTAAGGATCTGAACTAGAATTGGTTAAACATAACCTTTTGTATAAATGTAAGCCTAAAAGGCATAGTTAGAAGTAGGTAGAGAACCAGTCACTTAGCTAGAGTGAGATTAGATAGGATTTGTCTGTAAGCCTACAGGAAGAGAAGGAAGGGCCATTGATATAGAAGACCAGGCTGAGGAAGAAACTAAATATTTGTTTATTAATACATATAACTCGATTCCGAGTTTGTGTGATGTGTGATGTGTAATTGAATTATAATCTGTGTGTGGATTAGAGTAAATTTGTGTAACATAGGTTACAGGTGTGCAGAACCAGAGAAGAGGTGCAAAGAGGAGTGTTATGTGGTTACACACAGATAGTATTGGGGAAAGCCTTTAATGTTACAGCGAAGCTGAAGGAAACATAAAGGCGTGAGCGGAGATCGAGATTTGAATAAGTGAAGATCGTAAGGCGAAGGGAAATACATAGGCAAAAATTCGAATGAGCGATTACATAGTAAGATCCAAAAGAACATAGCAGCACTTAAGGACCGTTAGATCAGTCAGATCAACGAATGAAAACAAGGGAGATAGACGACTAAGATTAAGTCGCGTAAATGAAGTCAAGAATATGAATGGCAGAGATTAAGTGATAACCCTTTATTAAGCCGAGCTCTTTAAGTTTCATATTGAGCACGTGGATGGTATTCGCAAGGGGTAAGCAGTTTCTCATGCGCCCTAAAGGTGGTAAGCGGTCTTTCAAAATTTCACGTGATTCCATTTAGTGGCCAACATGTAGCACATAGTGGAGAGAGAAAACCACTTTTCTCGAGTGCCTTCATTATGATATTGGTCGTGCTTAATTCGGTGCGAGATTGTGTGATAACCATTGGATCAAGCGAGATTGATCAATGGTGAAGATCAACCAAGCTTGTTGGCGATCGGGTAATGCGACAGCCATTGGATTGGGCGGAGTAGATCAACAGTAGAGATCATCTGGGATAGTTAATGATTGGGTGACGCAATAACCGTTGGATCGAGGAACGAGATCGATGACAAAGATTAAATGTGATGAAGAAAGCATCAATGTATGTGAAAAGGTTTGTGAAAAGGTGGAATGGTAAGGTTTAATAGTGGTTATGAAATATTTCTATTATCCAGAAACTATAATAGAAATAAGCGGGGTTAAGGTTTTATGGGTTAAGTTGAGTTTTAACCAGAGTGAAAACGGTATGGTTAATATGCACGGGTAAGGTTTCGCTTAAAGGGCTATCAAAAGGTTTATTGAATTTTAGACTTTGGATAGTAAAATGAAACATCTCCGCTTAAGCATTTAATTAAGAAACCTTAAACCTTGATGTAAGAGAATTTTCCCTAAGTAAGGAATCTTTGAGAATTCCTGGGACACACATAGTGTGACATGAATATGACATGAATTTTATATGCATATTGTGGGTATATGCGGCTTAGGCTGCATCAATTGGGGTATTTATGGCTTAGGTTGGAATCATTTGGTATCAGAGCAGAATAAGGAAATTATGTATGAAAGAATTCTTTGAGTGAACTCTGTTCTAAGAGTCATGTTTTAAAGATATGTAAGTAGGCAAGAGAAGATCAGACTTTAATCTGACAAATAGTAGGCACATAGAGATAAAGTGCAGCAATATTTGCAGATGCAAAAGGAACAGAGAACAACCCATTCAAAGTGCAGGTGAATGATGGAACCAGATCATGCAGAGGTCTTGAAGGTGAGAAGATTGCAACGACCTAGAGAAAGGAGTGCTCAATTGGTTCCAGAGGAGAGAACCAGAGAGATGTCAAAAGGCTGAGCTTAGAGGAGATAAGCTTAGTGAGGCATATGTAGCAAGAAGAATAATTGTTATTGTAGAGGTATTGTTGCAGCTCACAGAAAGATCATAAAGACAATTCCATAGAGGATGTGGGTAGAATTTGCTAAAGAATGAAGAAAACTGGTAAGAGTTTTTGAGTGAAAGAAGAGGTGGTCAGAACCTAGTATTTCATTGTGATTGAAATACAAAAGGACAATTGTGTTCTTAAAAGGTCCAGATGAGTTGAAGCCTAGAAGGAGCAAAGAGAAGTGCTCAAAGAGGTTCAAGAAAATAGAGAACCAAGTGCTTGCCAAAAGACGAAGTACAAAGGAAAGCTTGGTGAGGTAAGTGGCACCAAGGAGGACTTGCTGTTGCAGAGGCTTTAATGCAGCTCATAGTAAGTGAGTGAGGAACTCATGAAGATAGAGAAGAAGATGACTACTGATAGTCATAACAGAGATAACATAGGTTCTGTGGAAGACCACAACAGAAGAAAAGTGAAGAAGGAGGATGCCAAGGCAAATGGTAAGAGAATAAATCAATAGGAGTGTGACAAGGAGATTGTAGAGTTAAAACAACAACTCAATGTATTAAGGATGATACTAGAGGAAAACCAAAGACAAGGTTGGGTCTTGAGGAAAAAGCTAGTGAAGTGGTCTAAGTTATAGAGAAGGCTACAATAGAAGCAAGTGAAGTGGTTGGTGGAAAACTCAGAGAAGATGAGTTGGAAATGGAAGTTTCCATTTGTGAAACAAAACAAGGTGAAGGTCTGGTTGAAGATGAAGACTGGAGATCTGTGGAAGATCTTATGAAGAATTCAAGACAGTAAAGAGATATGATGACTGAAGCATCAAGTGAGACCACAAGATCTTATGTTTTTAAAACTGATAGTTTATGTATGATTGCAGGTATTGCAAGAGATAGGCAACCTTTTGAATATGTCTTCAGGATGGATAAAGCTCTTGAAGTGAAATATGACAAAGAAAACCTTTCAGATGAGGAAAGATTTGAATGGTTGAAGCAGAAGGAGTTCGTTGATGAGTTGCTTAATGAGGGAAGACAATCATTTGAAGCTGTCATAGAGATGGAAGATCAGGATCTTATTTTGATGAAGAACAAAGGAATATTGTCTCAGAGAGGTACTCTAATTATTTTGACTAATGTTATTGATGAAGAACAAATGTAGGAGAATATTAATGCAAATTTTGGGATGAGGATAACTCTTGAAGAAGGATTACAGAGAGACAACAAGGAAAAATGCATTGAAGAAGAAGGACATCTACTGAAAGATGTTAAGAAAGAAGAAGTCTGCAAAAGATTTAGCAAAGGGAGAAAGGATATCTAATGATTAGTCACTAACAAAGGAAGGTTTTGCAGAGGATGAGAAATATTTTGAAGCTGTCAAAAGTATGTAAGAATATCTTTCAGAAGATGAATACTTTGAAGTAAAGAATGATGGAGAATGTCTCTTAAATGGGAAAATCAGTGAATTATTGCAGCAAAGAGAATTTAGTAATACGTTGATGTTTGAAGCTGTTATAACACAGGAACAATATATTGTGAAAGAAGGAGGTGAGAATCATTCTGAAGTGCTGATGTGTGAAGTGACAATTGAGACTGTTGAACCTTGTAATTTTCAAATTGATAATTTGTGTGTAAAGGCAGGAATTACAAGTGATGATGAAATACTTATGAAATGTCACAGAGAACTTGAATTGTTGGAAAACTCAGAGTATGACAGTATGATTTCAGAGGACGGAGTAGACAAGAGCAAGAAAACATCATTGAAGCAGATGGTGTGGAGGAGAGACTAGCTGACAATCTCGTGAATTATTTTGAGAATTTAAATCAACATACTGATGTGATGACAGAGGAGGAAGAATTAGAGCAACAAGCTGAATCGTTGCCAAAGGAAGAAAAGGCACAAAAGCCTTATGTTTTTTATTTTAACAATTGTTTTATGCTTGCAGGTTGTGATGAAGATACTGCTGCAAAGACAAAAAAATATTTGGCACAGGAGAGCAGTCAAATGAAGGAGGAAAAGGAAGATTCCATGATAGTACTTAGCCCATGGAACGAAAACATTATCATTGGAAAATAAGTTTCGGACAAAGAACATAAGTTAGATGTTGCAGAGGGAGATATCTTCCAGGATATTCAGGAAGTTTGGGTGGAAGAAATATCAACAACAGTATCTGGAGCAATCTCAAGAGTAATAGCAAAAGGTGAAGTAGAAAAAGTTGAAGAAAGTAATTAGCAGATTAAATATGAATGGACAACGTGCAGTGAGATACAATGGCAGAGTATGTACTAGCCCAAGGATGTGCTGGAGATAGAGATTGAAGAATTATGGCAGTTGATGATGCAACGGTCCAGATTGAGGAAAATGACAGCAAAATGAGTGATCAATCAGAATTTGAAATTGATTGAAGAGAGGAAGATGAACCATAAAACTATAGATACACAACAACAACAAAGGTGCAAGGCATTTGGGTAGTTACAAACTAAGGTTTGGGACCTTGGAGGTTTTTTATTGACATACGAGAACACATGATCATGAGATCATGATTATTTTAACCTTGGGAGTTTGATGCAAGAGCATACAACTCAACAATTTCATTATGTTTTAGTTAACTTAGCAGGTCTTGTGTTTTCAAGGAAGCTGGATTCCTATGTATATAATCATTAATGTTTTAAGTGATTAGAATAGGAACTAATTAGATATTGTGAGGATATTTGTAAATGCTCTCGAATGTAGGAGAACTTGAGTGATGATGAGAGAGTTGGAAATCAATTGTAACTCTTAAAATAGAAAGTGGTGTCAATCATGGAACTAGAGAGGATTCTTAGGGATTAACTGGAGTTAAAAGTGGATTTAGAGGTATTCAGGATTTAGTTCAACAGATTAAGGATCTGAACCAGAATTGGTTAAACATAACATTTTGTATAAATGTAAGCCTAAAAGGCATAGTCAGGGGTAGGTAGAGAGTCCGTCAGTTAGCTAGAGTGAGATTAGATAGGATTTGTCTGTAAGCCTACGGACAGAGAGGGAAGGGCCACTGGTATAGAAGATTAGGCCGAGGAAGAAACTCCTATGTAAATATTTGTTTATTAATACAGATAACTCAATTTTGAGTTTGTGTGATGTGTGATGTGTAATTGAATTATAATATGTGTGTGGACTAGAGTAAATCTGCGTAACATAGGTTATAGGTGTACAAAACCAGAGAAGAGGTGCAGAGAGGAGTGTTACGTGGTTACACATAGATAGCATTGGAGAAAGCCTTTAATGTTATAACAAAGGTGAAGGAAACATAAAGGCTCAAGCGGAGATTGAGATTCGAACAAATGAAAATCGTAAGGCGAAGGAAAATACACAGGCAAAAATCCAAATGAGCGATTACAGAGTAAAAGCCAAAAGAACGTAGCAACGCTCAGGGACCATTAGATCAGTCAGATCAATGAATGAGAACAAGGGAGATAGACAACTAAGATTAAGTTGCGTAAATGAAGTCAATAAGATGAATGACAAAGATTAAGTGATAACCCTTTATTAAGCCGAGTTCTTTAAGTTTCATATTGAGCACATGGATGGTATTCGCAAGGGGTAAGAAGTTTCTCATGCGCCCTAGAGGTGGTAAGTGGCCTTTCAAAATTTCATGCGATTTCATTTAGCGGCTGACACGTAGCACACGGTGGAGAGAGAAAACCACTTTTCTTGCATGCCTTCATTCTGATATCGATCATGCCTAATTCCGCGCGAGATTGCGCAATAACCGTTGGATCAAGCGAGATTGATTAACGGTGAAGATCAACCAAGCTTGTTGGCAATCGGGTAATGCGACAGCCGTTGGATTGGGTGGAGCAGATCAACGATAGAGATCGTATGAGATAGTTAATGATCGGGTGACGCGATAACCATCAGATCAGGGAATGAGATCGACGACAGAGATTAAATGAGATAAAGAGAGCATTGATGTATGTGCAAACATTTGTGAAAAGGCAGAAAGGTAAGGTTTAAGCGTGGTTATGAAATATTTCTATTATTTGAAAATTATAATAGAAATAAGCGAGGTTAAGGTTTTATGGGTTAAGTTGAGTTTTAACCAGAGTGAAAAGGGTATGGTTAATATGTGCGGGAAAGGTTCTGCTTAAAGGGCTATCAAAAGGTTTATTGAAGTTTAGACTTTGGATAGTGTTGTGGCCACCAACAAACCCCCTTTTTATTTAGTGTTGTGACTAATACTAAATAAATGGGGACCCTTAGTCAAAAATTAAACATCACTTAGTGATTGTATTTCCTTTTCAATAAAACTTACCATCGTAAACTTAAGAAAAGACCTTTGCGAAATCTTAAAAACTTAAGTTTTGTGATGAGGGAAGACAAAATCACTCCTTAAAGGATATTGCATCGCAAAAAAGATAACAGCATGCCTACGTACAATCTAAACTCTAAAATCGCGAGAATGCGATGCGAAATTGCATAAGGATAAACATATGTCGCATCGCAAGTCTTAGAAGCACACTTATAATAAAAAACCGCAGAAAACATCGATATGCTATAGCGCATATCGCAAAATCACGCCTCGCAAGAAACTGCTTAACACAAAACATACATATATTATGATTCTGCGATATTACGATTATGCGATGTTGCGATACTGGGAAATTGCGATAATGCGACAAAACAATCTTACGATAGGACAACAGAAAGATCTTGCGATTATGCAATGCAGCGATCTGCGATATTGCAAAGCAAATCGCGAAATCGCTCCATCGCAGACTCTTCTGGGTCATTATTCAAGAAAAACTTTTTTCCCTAAAACGAACTGGTTATGCGCTTTAATGCTCATTAATGAAGTAGTCGCCAATTGTTAAGGAAATATGGATTTGTGTTTATTGAAGAGCCAGTTCACGTAAGGTGATATACTTTTGCAGGTATTCAACATTTATAGCTTTCCCATCATTATTTATTATCATTACTCTCACCTCACTTGTAAACTGCACGAACGAAGGACAATAGGTTCTACAAAGTAGTGTACAGGAAACTATGGTAAAGATAGGCGAGGCTCTACTATCTGAAGATAAAGAAAAGACGCCGCATGCAATAGAGACGCGGGTATTCCCACTTGGGAAGGCATATATAATCTACTTGAGGAAAGAGAATCCTAAAGTAGTGGGATTTACGGCTACAGGCTCATCAAGGTCGTTTGAGGCATCAGTAGCAGAGTTAGCTTGTTCATTCCTGCACCGGAGAGCGGCAAGGCCCAAAATTCTCCCCTGCACAGAAATGGTTAAAGGAGTACTAGATAACGATGACATCAAAGACAGGCAGTTTAGGGCTCAAGGTCAAGAGCTCTCGGAATCACTATTTTCACAAAATTTCAACTTTACATCTACTACAAGAAAACACGCAAGAGGCGAAAATCGCACTAAGGAAGCCCAGATTAAGAAACGAAGGCAGTTTTCGATGCGCCTAGCGCTAATCGCGCATCGCTGGGTAAAACTTCTCGAAATGAAAAGCCTCTAATTGCTTAGTGTCCTATAAGCCTAGTACCGAAAAGATAGTGCCAGCTCTTGCTGATTATGTTTTTGCAGCACATTTAAAGGCTAAAGTCAGCCATCTGACTCTTCTCAAGCAAATGTTGAATGCTTGCGACATTAAGGAGAAAATACATAAATAGTTAGTTTTAGATTTAATTTTAGAAATAGTTTTATTTTATTTTGCCTAGAAAAAGGACGGTAATTTAAACCGTATCCTAAAATTTTGTAAATAAGTTATTTTTAGACGTAGTTAGTAGTATTTAAACCCTTCTCATGCATTTAGAGAAGGGTCCAGAAATTTATCAAAAACTTGTCCTTAGAACATGCACTTTTG
>APFE030297113.1:36427-61773 GCA_000404065.3 Pinus taeda
GAGAAGGGTCCAGAAATTTATCAAAAACTTGTCCTTAGAACATGCACTTTTGCACCCTCCGAGGAGGTTTTGGTGAATGAATGGAACATGATTTATTGATTTTTGCATCTGATATCTGCTACGATGTTGCACTTCTATACTCTTAGTTGATGTTGGATTGAGAAGAGATAAATCGCTATCGCTTGAAGCTCATGAGTAGAACTAGTTATAAATGGTACTTCTATCTCTTAACTGTTTCTATCTCCTGTGTTTGAGTGATATTTAAGCTTAGTTGTTTATATGTTAACGCTTGAATGCCTGAGTTATCATTTGGCACTTTTGTACAGTGATAGCTATTTATTTATGCTTGATATATGAACAACTTATTATGCGATATGTTTTTCGCAACTGTTTCGCCTAACTTTTTATGCGAAGTGGTTCATCTATATTGAATTCTTTTCTTATAACAATTGAATGATCTTTATTACCAATTGTTATCTAAAATCATTTTAGATCACATAACAGAAGAATCATACCCCGGGTTAGTATAGATTTAGATATTTCTGTTTTATTAGAATACAATAGCATGTCATTAGATTAAAGTTAGGGTTAGAACATCTTAATTAGGAACTATTAGATCAGAGATATCATATTCTACACACACACACTCAAAAAATTGGGAACTGGTCCCATTATCCCCAGTCGGACCCGCTATACCAAACGGAAAAGGAGTTGCCAACCAAGGTCCGGACCGGGCGGGTATCCCCCTTGTTGTTGACCCGATTTTCGGGGCTTCAACATATTTGGTGCTAGAAGGAGGGCCTCGAACTATGAATGGCAAGTAAGTCCAAATCTAAATACCGTTCTGAGAGTAAATCTCCCTCACCATCTCCCCCGAGTTCTCCGTTGCATTTAGAAGCTTTAAATCCACTACCAGAAGTCGTAGGATCAATAGTCGCTGCTACAAACCCTAACATTTCAGAGCAATCTACTATTGAACCACCTGAAGTCGAATCTTTGATTCACAAACTTCAACGATTTTCTATATCTCCTCAAAGATCTGATAAATCTCAAGGCAGCGTGACTTCGCAATATAACCCTGCTCATCCCTTAACCAGACTAAAGAGCGAAAAGTTTGGTGTTCAGCCAACTGAATTACCTCTACCCACTAGGAAGAGAGCAAGGAAATCACCTAAAGGGTTCGATAGCGAGACTCTTTCACCATCATCATCCATCTCAACTTCCTCACCGCGAAGTCAACCATCCACTCCGCCACTTCAAATCATTGTCCACCAACCTACTGGTACTTCTACATCCCCTTCTCAATCATCCAGAGTTATTATATCCTCATCTTCTCAACCTCAGGGATCATCTTCTCCACTTCCCTCCGTTAGTAAATCAACGATGGCTCAATCTCCAAGGAACAATCCAGGGGCAGTCTTAATGCTTGCGCCCTTGAGTCAGCTGCCAACCCATCCTAAAAAATGGCTGCCTAAATTCAATCCTGAAGAAGGCATGCTAGTGGAAGAGCATATCAATAACTTTATGCTATCCATAAATCTTAATGGAGTTACTAACGAAGACCCTGTCGTTCGAATTTTTCCTTATACCCTTCAAGGAACAGCCAGATCTACCATCTGGATCTATTACTAGTTGGGACATCTTCGAAGAGAAATTCCTCATTAAGTTTGGTGATGATAGGTCTACTGCAACATTGATTGGTGACCTGTCAAACCTCAAGGCCCAATCAAAAGAACCTATCAAAGACTTCAATTCTCGTTTCAATAAACTATTAAACAAAATTCCTACCGCTTCCAAGCCCAACGAAGAAGTGCGAAGTGAATGGTACATTACTGCTTTACCATCAAATATAGCAATCTTCGTGGATAGGGCTAATAAGACAACTTTGGTTGAAAACATGAAAGAAGCAATAGCTGTAGAGAAATGATTATAGCCCTTGAAAAGAAGACTGCGATCGAAGAACGAAAGTCTAAGAAGGTAACATTTAAAGAAGATCCCAAGAAAAAGCAATTGAAAGATCCTTTTGATTTAGAAGGATTACAAAAAGTTTTGAAGACCATGTCTAACAAGATGGTCGACATAAAAAAACAAGTGGCAGAAACTTCTTCAAAAATGCCATATAGAGCTTTTAAAAGAAATCCCTCGAATGATCCAAAGCCCCCCAACGCTATTACAAACATTGAATCTAAAGAAGAAGAAGAGGAAATTGCTACTGAAGGGCAGACCAATGAAGAAGAAGTTTTAGAGTTACAAGGAATGTGGGATTTCATCCTCCCACAAGAAGAGGATCAAGAAGCATTCCCAGTTAGTACACGAAGCAGAAATCAGCTTGATCCCCCCCCCAAAACTACCCCTAAGAAAAAGAGCGCAAGCTCGGCAACGAAGGATAAAGTCGCATCCAAGAAGACAACATCTAAAACGACTCAAACCAGCCCAGTCCAAACAGATTCCTCTACTCCATCTAAAACGCTGATCGTTTTGGATGAAATGGAGTACAATATTATAGAAGATATGAAGAAGACTCGGGCCAACATCACTTTTTACGAACTGAGAAAATTAAAACACCAGCAAAAGATAATTTGGAAAGAATTACATGCTGTGCCAGTTGCACCTTTGCCTACTGCTGTAATTTATCAAGCTTCCCATGACATGGGAAGACCTCTGACTAATGCGATTAACAAGGTTGATCCAAACGACATTGCGTTAATTGGAGGAAGAGCGAGATCTCATACTCCCCCGTTTCTTCTTACATAAAAATGTGCATAATGGTTTAGTGGATTTTGGAGCTTCATCGAATATTTTACCAAAATCAATATGTACAAAATTGAACGTTCAACCACAGAAGTCTGCTGTGCGCATAGTCCAGCTAGATCGATCACAAGTCTAGGTAATTAGCGAATTGAATCAGGTTACCATAAGGCTGTCATCCAACCCAAAGGTATGTCAAGTTATCGACATTTTAGTTGCTGATATTCCAAAATTTTATGGCTTAATTCTTAGCAGGGATTGGTCAGAAAAACTCCATAGATACTTCGCAACTGATTGGTCACACATGTGGCTACCCTACAATGGTAAACCAAATCAAATAAAAGTTGAACAAGAACGACATCAGAACTACATGGTAACAGAACTTGAGGGGGAAAATGAACCAGTAACATATAACAACAACATTATTGGCAATTACTCAGTAGATTCTTTCCTAGGAAATTTTATGCTCACACATCACCTTACTTAGAACAGTCTGTTTTATCTCAAGTCGAAATTTTTTCTCAAACAGATAGTTCTAAATGTATCAATTTTTTAGATAGTCCTGTAAATAAATCTTCATTTTGGAAATTATTTTTTGATGGTTGTAAATCTAACGAAGTAGCAGGAGCAAGATGCGTGCTAGTTAGTCTAGAAGGAGACAAAACTATGTTAATTTGCAGGCTCGAATTTGATTGCACCAACAATACAACAGAATATGAAGCTTTAGTCCAAGGGTTGTACAAAGCAATCGGATTAGACGTAAAATACCTTCAAGTTTTCAGAGACTTTGAAATTGTAGTCAAACAGGTATGTAATTCTATACATTGCTTATCAGGTCATTTAAAACATTATCAATCTTTAGTTCAAGATCTGACTGAGCACTTTATATCATTTAATATTTCATCAATTCCCAGACTCCGGAATGCAAGTGCAGACCTTTTAGCTAACATAGCTTCTAAACTTATCCCTTCAGAAGATTTTAGTCCAGATAGATTCTCAATATAATTAATCTTTAGACCTTCTATTCTTGATAACATCACAAATTGGAGAATATTCAACGACGACCCTGACATCGTGAGTTTTATCACATCTGAAGGATCCTATACCAATCAAATAATTGACGAAGACCAACATGACCTACAATTGCAACAAGATAACACTAACAATGCTATACCTAAGGCGACAGTCAAACTAGAAGACCTTTATGATTTGAAAGATCGGTTTAAAAGATATACTAATTCAAAACTCCAAAGTTCAACTTTGAACTACGAATTAGTAAATCTGGGAACTGATACCAAACCCCAAAACTTCAATCTAGGCCTTGGCCTAACTCTCGAAGAAAAATTAGCATATATCCATCTTTTGAGACAGTACAAAAATGTTTTTGCTTGGAACTATGATGAACTTAAAACATATGACACTTCTATCATCCAACATACTATTCCAATGATGGAAAATGCAAAACCAGTCCAACAGAAGTTGAGAAATATCCATCCCAATTTAGAAAATCAGATTAAATCCGAACTCAACAAGTTATTGAAAGCCAAAATAATCTTTCCCGTTCGACATTCCAAATGGGTCTCCAACATGGTCCCTATTAGAAAGAAAAACGGAGATATTAGAATTTGTATTGACTTTCAAAACCTTAATAAACCCTGCCAAAAGGATAATTTTCCTTTGCCTCCTATGGAACAAATTTTGCAGGCAATCGCTGGGTGAGAATTAATGTCCTTTTTGGAAGGATTCTCAGGATACAATTAAGTGTTGGTACATCCTGATGATCAACTAAAAACCACATTCAGAACCAAATGGGGTACCTACGCATATAAAAAAATGCCTTTTGGTCTGATTAATGCTGGTGCCACATTTTAGAGAGCCATGGACATTGCATTCAGAGGTTTAGGTAATAAGTCTGTGGTAATCTATTTGGATGATATAACTATCTATTCCAAGAGACGAAGCAACCATCTCAGAGATTTAAAACAAATCTTCCAACGTTGTTTAAGGTATGGAATTTCACTTAACCCACAAAAATCCTCTTTTCGCATTAAGTGAAGGAAAACTTCTAGGATTCATAGTGTCAAAAACTGGAATTCACATTGACCCTGACAGAATCAAAGAGATTTCCAAAATTTCCCTACCTCACAACAAAAAAGCCATGCAATTTTCCTTGGTCAAATCAACTTTGTAAAGAGATTCGTTCCGGATTTCTCAAGAATCGTGTCTCCCTTACAAATAATGATTAAAAAGAACTCAATCTTTAAGTGGGGCCAAGACGAATATGAGGCATTCAATCTAATCAAACAAGCAATTGTCAATGCTCCATCTTTAGCGACTCCAAATTTTCCAGAGCCTTTTGTTTTATATATATTTGCATCTGATAGATCATACGCAGCGATACTTACTCAGGCAAATCAAGAGAAGGCAGAAGCCCCGATTGCTTTCTTCAGTTCAAATTTACAGGGAGTTGAATTAAATTATTTAGATGTGGAGAAACAAGCTTATGCTGTTTCCAAGGCAATCAAATATTTCAGACCCTTCCTACTCAAAATTCATACAAAAATCATTGTACCGTTTCCAGCAGTAAGAAATCTTTTAGTACAAAAAGAGGTGGGTGAGAAAAGAGCCAATTGGGTCACTGCCTTACAAGAATATGATGTAGAAATCAAACCAGCAAGCATTGTAAAAGGTCAAGGCTTTTGAAAAACGCTGGCCGGAGCATCGCTGATATCTGAAATTCTATCTGCAGACATACAAGTGTACGAGGTAAGCCTAAACGATAATGAGTCATTATATGCCGATATCATTTATTATCTGAAGAATGGGTATGCCCCTTCACACATAGATCATACTAAGAAAAGATATCTAAGATTGAAAGCCAAACAATATCAATTCTTGAATGATGTTCTTTTTAGGATAAATTATGATTCTGTTCTACTTAGATGTCTTGAAGAATTTGAAATGTGCCTTGAAAAATGAAAATCATGAGAAATCGTGGTTGGTCCTATTGGTCATGCGAGCCAAAAGTTGGGTGATGGACTTAATGGAATTGTGCTTCGCAACTTTGTGTGGCATGTCCACTACGGTGGCCCTTAACATCTTGTTTTTGGACTAGTATGATGTCCTAATGGGCATGAACTAGGTAGAGGTCCATAGTACTAAGGTGGATTACTATTAAAATTCATTGGAATGTCATAGCAATGAGGGAAAAGAGGTAATACTTTGGCAAATGAGGAAGCGAGTTTTGGTCCAGAAGATATCAACACTGCAAGTAAATAAATGTGCTTGAAAAGGGTGTACCCTATTTGTAGTCTAAGTGACTAGTGATACAAGGGATAGTGAACTTTGAATTGAGGATCACATAGTTTTAAAACAATTTGGCTATGTGTTTTCAAAGGCAATCCTTGGACTACCACCAAGAGAGAAATTGATATCTCCATTGAGTTGCTTCCTCGATCAGTTCTAGTGCTGAAATCCCATACCACATGAGCAAGAAAAAGCTAGTGGAGTTGAAATTATAGTTGAAGGAAATGTTAGACAAGGGATATATTAGGCCAACATGTCACCCTAGGGAGTCCCAATGTTATTTGTAAAGAAAAAAGATGGCATGTTGTGGATGTGGATTGAATACCAGTAGATGAATAAACCCACAGTTAAGAATAGGTACCTTCTACCCTATTGTAGCTCGTTTTCACTCTATTTAAAATTTCAAAAGAGGAAAAAAATCAAATATGCCAAAAACTAAAAAAATCTTATAAAGAAAAATAAAAAAGAAAAAGTTTTGAAATTATTTTGGGTGGTGGTTTATTTTCAAATAATGAGGGATTAATGTGGGATCTATAATACTGCGGGATCCAAAGTTAATTTTACATTAATTGGTGGGATGTAGTGGAAAAGAGAAGATTAAAAGTTGTGCAGTTTTGTAGCATGATGTCGTTCATGGCATCATGAATCCTCCACATGAGAAACTCGACACCACGAAGAGTGCGATAGTTATGGGAAAGGGTGCTCCTGTAAGAGGTTTTGAAAATAAACCACCAATGATCGATCAATGGTCAGGATTAAATGCGTCATCACTTGGTGATGAGACCACTTACCACCACGGGTGACGCCATGAGTGGTAAGCGGTATTCATCACAATCTACGACAAGCAATCAGGATTCTATGGTAAGTGAGTGTGATTCTAATAAGATAATATCTACGATATCACTTCTCCACCTCATCCAACCCATCCACATCACACCTCCATGTCATTATTGCATCATCATGTCATACATCCGTCACTTCTCATTAAATTTTGTTTCTCGCCCTGTTTATTTATAAAACCTTGTTTTTTCGCCAAAATAATTTTATCTGCTGATTTTTTGGAGCGTACCAAAGTCCAACTACACTTTCCAACTCTCCAGTTTAAAATCCAACGTCATCCAAGAGTATTTAGATATTTATCCACTGCACAATCTTGCTCAATTTTTCAAAATTGTTAAAGAAAGCTTCTATGGTGGGCTCTGCAACCCACATTCCACTCATGGACATAAAGAAGGACATTTTCGACCCTGTGTGCACATTGAACCTTATGGAATTGCATCAAAATATTCTAATTGGTCAATTAGAGTCACCAGTGTACTCTAGAGTCATGAAATTTGGGTTGTTGTCTGCAATTTTACCCAAACACAGTTTTTCCCGGAATCTATTACCTGCCTAACCTCTTCACTCTACCCACAAAAATGATTCGTAATTAATTCGTTGGGAGAAAACATTTTCTAGGTGTTTACCTTGTTAATTCAACAAGCTTTAGATTCTCCACAGTCTGAACATTATACTTCATTTTCCGAAGAAACCCTTGTGGTAATTTTCTAAAATTTATCGACAAAGGATTATGCCAATTTGTCCTTCCATATTATTCCATATGGACATACTTTGTCTCTTGAGCCAACTTTGTTCCCTCTGGATAGTTTTGCTGAGGATGTCAAGCAAATTTTACAAGTGATTTCGAAGGTTTTGGGAAAAGATAACACTTATATTATTGATCGTGTAGTCACAGGAATGTTCATTTTGGTCATACAACCTGATGTGATTCTTGATATACCAACTTTTTGGGAAAGTTCAGTTAATTCTAAATTTTTAAACTTTAATATCACAGGTTGTTTCATATTCCCATCTATGTTATTTTACCTGTTCCTATATGTCCATGTGGAAAAATTCATGCATTTAGGCTTAAACATAACAAACCCTCATAAGAGAAAGAAATTAGTGATAAATTGGACTGGAATTGTAAGAAGTAATCCTAGTTATGAAGCTTTTCCATACTTTATTGCCTCTTTCATTTCAGTGGTATATTTTATTATAAACAACTATGTTCCACCTTGCATCTAGCGAAAAGCCCAATAAGTCTTGCAGTTGAGTAGAGATGTCAAGGTGGGGGATTGGTTTACATTTGAATATTATAATGAAATCAGGTTGTATGGAGTAGAGGTTGCCCCTTATACATTACCATATTTTGTGCCTGTGAGGATATTTGCATTAGAATTCATTAGGAAAGGTTTGAATATAGACCAAGTCCATTTTGTGCCTTCTAAAAAAGGATACATGTTCAAGTTTCCTAGGAATTTTGGGCCTTTTATTGTTAATAACATTAAAGTTGTGGAGGAAGTAGAGAAGATGCTTCAGGAGATGCGGTTTCAACAAAGGGATAAATGGGCTTATGAAACTTGTTAAATTATTTCAAAGAGGAGGGTGGAGAATCCTTATGCACCATATGTACATGAATCGAGACCTGAAATTGAGAAACTTTCTAATGGTGGTCAACATCAATCATAGAAAGGGATGTTGGTTGAGACTCCTCACCCTACATAGAAAGGATTGAAAAGAGGAATTGAATATGTCATTGGTCTTGATGTTGAAACTACACAGAGTTCTAAGAAATAAAAAATGCAAGAATCTGAGCCTTTGGTGGAAAGGTATTCTTTTGGAGTTGTTTCCAATTATAGTTGGGAGAAATGTGTTGCACACATTCCTCTCCCATTCCCGAAGAAACTGGACAAAATTCCATTATTGTCTTGAAGGAGTCCTATGAACAAATTAAGGAGAGGAATAAAAATATCAGGGAAAATGTTGCTTCCCAACTGGAGGTTCAATCACTGTTAGAATATCAAACTAGATTATTATCAGACATGGATTTGGAGATAGATCAACTAAAATTCTCTTTGTCCCATCCTTTTTCTTTAACAATGTCTTCTACAGGTGGATTTAAAACTATGAACTTAACTATAGATGCAAAAGATATTCCATTTCCTGATAAAATTAATTTGCACAGACAAACTGGAGAGCTTATTTATAGTGACTTGATGAAAACTTCATTGGCAGCGAGCAAATCAGAGGCTTTATTGGGAAAGGTGATAAATTAGTTGCAATTAGAAAAATCCAAGTCACGAGCTTTATATACTCAGAATGAAGAGTTGAAGAAGTTGATTATTAAGCTTGAAGTGAATCCTAAAGACAAGTCAACAGTTTAAAAGATTTTACAAGGATCATAATCGAAAATTCAAGCATTAAGGAAACAATTGAAGTTGCCTGTAGTTGAACATGTTATGGCCCCAGGGGTAGCTCAAGTCGAGAAAGAAAAGGAACTTATAACCAGGAGTTGTTGAACATAAATAAGGAGGTGGCCACTTTGAAAGAACTGAATGCAACCCTTCACTAAAAAATAAATACACATGTGTGCACAATTATGATGCAACCAGATTCTGAAGACCCTACTGATTAGCTTTCTAGAGTTATGACTGAACTAAATATTTTTGAAGATGAAATGAGGAAGATGCAGAAGAGTCTGGATGATACAAAAGAGCATTTTAAATTTAAGGAGACACAACTGAATATGGATAAGGAAAGTGCATCACAGTATCAGAAAAACTATCAAACATCCTATGATGAAAATCAAAGAGTTGAAAGAGAATTTAAAAGGTATTAAATCTCTCATACAAGAAAGAGAGATGATTTGGAATGATATTCTCCAACAGGTGAAGACACTATGGGATTACATGTTGATCATGGCAAAGGAGAAAACAATTGTAAGAGACTTAGCAGTGATTATTACTTCTAACAAAGAGAAATCCCAGAAAAGTTCCCAGTTGAATGATTGAATTCATTAATTGTATGTCTACTCAGGAGTTGAGAGCTATGGATATTGAAGATAGAACATCCCTTGTTATGGAGATAAACAAAATGGTACAAGATAACATTTACAGGAAAAATAAAGAGATAAAAGTTGGGGAAATCAAGAAATCTATTTTGTCATTTAATGCAATTTTTGACAAAAGAATTAGAGTTGGATTGCCTTCATGTTGGGATTAGTGGGGTAATATGCTCCCATGGGAGACATATGAGAACTTGTTAGTTGAGGTAAAGAGAAAAATCAATTCCTCTCATGAAAAAACAACAATTATGAAAGGCTCCACCATTGTTAACTATCTACAAAGGGATTTCCATTTATTATGGTTGGTCAAAACCCTCTTCATAGAGAAGCTAACCTACAATCGAAAATCAAACTTTAGGATGATACATGTCAGGTTGATCAAATTCCCAAGCTTTGATTTAACCGTATGGAAAAAGTGTCGAGCTTTGATGTCACCAAACAAAGCAGATGAACCTAAAGCTTCTACAAGTGAGCCTACACAGGGGTCCCAAGTAATCCAATGAAAATCAACCACATGTTTTATTTTAAAAGAGTCATTTTAAAAGATTTTTTATTTGTAATTTTAAAGTAAATTAAGTTTTAAGTTTGAGTCCTCATAAGAACTGAGTAGGATTTAGAGTAGTTGTTAAAAGTAGTTTAAGAAGTTCATAACAGTTAATAGTTTTTATAACTGTCATCTTTGTAATGTTCCTACAAAAGACATTGAAAAACCATTTTTTGGGGTTCTGAATTTTGACTTCAGAGAGAAAATTCTTGTGTAATGTGTTAAACTTTCTTAGAGATTTAATAAAGCTTCTTGAATGACTCCAAATTGTCTTTTGGATATAATATGTGTTTCTTGTTATTGTAAGTCATTAATTGTTTCTCCTTCTTTTGGAAAAGTGTAATGAAGTTGATGGTTATTTTCTATAATATAGATTTCCTTTGCTCACAATACGTGTAAATTTTAAACAAATAACCTTAAAACTGCACTCCATTTTTCCATACATTCATTTTCTAAGTCTTTTTCTGCTTAGGTTTATCATATAATATTCTGTAGTTGCATCCTTCTGTTCTGAACCTTCCACTATTTCTTTCTATCACCCTGCTACAAATTTTAAATAATTTTCATAGTCAGTGAGGTCATCTTGAAATATATCTTTATCCCAAGAAGTTTCCTCTGCATTACCTATATAACTTATCTCTGAATAATCATAATGGGACAACAAACGATATTTTTTTTTTTACAAATGTCTTAGGCACTAATCTCTTCTCAGCCAGAGGTTGTCTCTAGGGTTACAACATTCCCAATATTGATGACTTGTTTGATTAGCTAAGAGGGGCTGCGGTGTTCTCAAAAATAGATTCAAGATCTGGTTTTCATTAATTTCAGATTAAGGATGAAGACATTCACACGATAGCCTTCAATACAAGATATGGGCACTGTTCCATTTGGACTCACAAACACCCCAACCACATTTATGTGTCTAATGAATAATGTCCTCAACGAACACCTTGAGAAATTTATGCTAGTGTTTGTAGATGTTATCCTAGTTTACTAAAAAATTAGAGAATAACATGAGGAGAACTTGAAGGAAATACTACATTTGCTGAGGGAACACAAATTGAATGCTAAACTTAGTAAATGTGCATTATTTAAGTATCAAGTTCAATATTTTTGGCATGCAATCTCAAATGAAGGTGTCATTGTGGATCCTAAGAATATCAAAGCCATCATGGAGTGCCCCACTCCTAGAAATGTGACAAAGCGAGATCTTTCATGGGGTTGGTCAAATACTACCAATGGTTCATTCAAGACTTTTAAAAAATGGGGCATCTAAGCACAACCCTGCAAAGGAAAGGAGTTAAATTTCAATGCGCATTAGAGCATGCAATTAGTTTTGAACAACTCAAATATGTGCTCACACCTGCACCTATATGAAGAATATATTATCCTGAAAAGAATACCTTGGTTTGTATAGATGCATACAAGGAATGCCCAGGTGGAGTACTAATGCAAAAAGGGCATGTGATCTGCTATGAGTAAAAAAAATTAAATGAGAATGAATGAAACGTTGTCACTTTAACTTAGAACTTGAAGAAATTACACATGCACTAAATATGTGGATACATTACTTACTTGGAAGGAAAAACAATTAATGTTAAACTATAGAGGGCTGAGCATTAGAAAAATTTCAAGGTAAAAAAATGGGCCTCAAAACAAAAATGTACAACAAAAATAATATTTATAAGAACTAATAGGATTCAATATGATGATGTGAGCCATGGGGGATTATTCACCATTTTTTGAATAAAAAGGTGAAAAAAAAAGAAAAAAGAAAAAAAGAAGAAGAAAAAACTACTTTTTCGACTCATATTTTCGACTTATCTCTGTACAATTTTACTCAAATTTTGAGTGGGGGCACTCATTGGATGCAGAATTTAATTTTGCATATAAGGAGCACCCATGTTGCATACTTTCGATGGGCCCTACTACTCAAAAAATGTGAAATATATGAAAAAACTGTGATTGCAATCACGCTTTTTCATGTAGTAGGGCCCATCGAAAGTATGCAACATGGGTACTCCTTGGATGAAAAATTAAATTATGCATCTAGCTAGTGTTCCTACTCGAAATTGAGTAAACTCGCGGGGAGAATAAGTTGAAAATACGAGTTGAAAAAAAGAATTTTTATTTTTCCCCTCCAAAACTTGATGAGGTAATCTAATATTATTTTATTATTTTATAATATTCCTTAGGATGCCCATTTTAGACCTCAAAATTTCTCTAATGAATACTTGTTTGATCAACTTAAATTAAATGCAAGACATGATAGATGGTTATATCTTATCATTTAATTTGATTTCAAGATTAAGCATATCAAAGGTAAAGAGAACACGATGGTAGATGCACTTATCATAAGTTTGCAAGTGGATCACTTAAGAACCATGAGCACTTGCAAAGTTAATATTAAGGAAAATATCAAGGAAGCATTGGTACAAGATGAACACTTTTAGCATGTGAAAGCATGTTTGTAGCAAGAGATAGAAGGATCATTGAGCGAGAATTATACGCTTAATGATGATGATATGTTGAATTTCATAGATAGATGGTATGTTCCTTGTATGGACAACTTGATGAAGCTCATCTTGGACGATCTTCACAAAACACCTTACTTTGGTCATCCTGATTATCACAAAATGATAATAGCCATGAAGAAGATGCATTACTGACCAATTATGAAAAATGAAATGTATGATTACAATTTCAGGTACCTAGAATTTCAACAAGTTAAAGTGGAATGCAGACATCTAACGGAATTGCTATAGCCAATCCCAATTCCTAAGTGGAAGTGGGAATTCATATATATGGACTTCATCACAGGATTTCCAAGAACATCCAAGCAGCATGATGCCATTTGGTAGTGCTAGATAAGTTGAGTAAGACAACTCACTTTATAGTTGTTAAGTCCACTCACTAGGAAATTGACATAGCTCAGATTTTCATGAAGGAAATATTTAGATTGCATGGCATACCCAAGAAGATCATTTCATATTGGGATGTCAAGTTCACATCAAATTTTTGGAGAGCATTGTTTGTTGGTTTTAGAATCCAGCTAGCCTTTAGTACAACATATCATCCTCAGACTGATGGCTAGACTGAGGGTGAACATAATTTAGAGTACATGTTAAGGACGTAAACTATTCATCATCCAAAGAGGTGAGAAGATTTCCTACAATTAGTTGAATTTGCATACAACAATGGGTACCAAGACTCACTAAATATGAGCCCATTTGAGGCTTTGTATGGAAAAAATGTAACACTCCCATTAGTTAAGATACCTATTAGCTAGGATGACTCTGTGAATAAGGTGGTTCTTGAACTAGATATGTTGAAGGAAATGTAGCAAGAGTGCTTAATATCAAGAAAAATTTAAAATTAGCCTAAGATAAGCAAATGAGATATGCAGATCAATAGAGAAAGAACAAGGAATTTTAATTAGGAAGGTATGCGTATCTCCACAACAAACTAAGGAGGAGCTCACTAAAAGTGGGATCTTGTGCCAAGTTGGCAACCAAATTTTGGAAAGAGTGGGGCCAATGGCTTATACATTGGCCTTATCACCCATTGTGAAAGAACATGATTTTTTTCGCATTTCCTTACTTAAGAAGTATGGACATGCCACTAATAATATTTTCAATTGGTATGTGATATAGGTGGAAGTCAGCGAAGAGCTCCACTATGCATCCTAGATTGAAGGTAAATCATGCTCTGGAATCGACTAATAGATTAGGTCAATTTGCAATGGGAGCACTTTGGACCAAATGAAGCCACCTAGAAAATGAAAGATAAAAGAAGGGTATCTTACCCATTTTTGTTGATTGAGTAAATAAATGTAATAGTTGTAAATATAAAGCTTAGTGGTTAAATTTTGTGTTATGTTTATATCATATTGAGGATGGTGTTCCTTTAAGCGGGTGGAGTTCGTAACAACCCTTTTTATATTACACCCCATGTATGTAAGCCCAACTGAGAAATTATATGTGTGTGTATGTGCATGAAAATAAATTAATGACGAGTTGAAGGGAGAGACACACATATCTAAATATTTGAGAGGAGGGATGAAGTGTTCTTGTTGTGGTTCTTATGGCATGTCTGTCACTTGCTTGTGGCATGCTGAGAACAAGCCCATCTAGCCACACTAAATTTCCTTAATTTCAACCTGACTAATGACCAATGGAGTCAACCACCCAATTTTCAAAATATAGTGATGCTCAAACTGGATATAGCGGAATTTCATCGCGATGAGAAGGTATCCCAACCCTCTAATAGACATCATAGTTTTTAGAATACTACTTGGCATCCTTAAACAAAATTTGGCCACAATAACCCTGCCCGTACCTTGCAGGCAATAGCTTTTCCTTCGACCATTAGATGAAATTTTAGCCTAAAAGTGCTTATTAAATTTTCATGTACATAATATGTAAACCAATCAAAATCCTTTAAATTTAAAAAGAGGTACATGTAAATATTTTGGAGGGAAATTCAAAAACTACTTTTTTAAATTATATTTTTGGCTTATCTAATAATATGTTTATTCAATTTCAAGTGTAGTCACTCGTTGTATGCATAATTAAATTTGGCATCCAACGAGTAGCCATTATGCATACATTTGAGAACACCCACATTGTTTTTTTTTTTTTGTTAATGTATATTCATTTTGTTATAATGTGGGTGTTCTTAAAAGTATGCATAATGGGTACTTGTTGGAATCTACAGAATTTAATTTTACATCCAATGAAAGCCTACAATTGAAACTTGAGTAAACCTATAAGGAGATAAGCCAAATATACATTAACAAAAATAGTTTTCTTCTTTTCCCTCCAAAATTCATAACTCTTATTTTATTATTTTTCCTTAGGAGGCCACTTTTAGGTTGAAATTTCCTCTAATGGTGACCTCCAACAACTCCACTGTGACACTCACACATAATATCATCTAGAAAAATGTCTTCAGGATCCATCACATAAATATATTATTTGTCGACGTGTTTTGAACCAACTAATGTGGTTCATCATCAGGGAAAAAA
The DNA here is from genome assembly GCA_000404065.3 of Pinus taeda. NCBI lineage: Eukaryota > Viridiplantae > Streptophyta > Pinopsida > Pinales > Pinaceae > Pinus > Pinus taeda. The sequence continues at coordinate 51,938 of APFE030297113.1, forward strand.
GATAGAGACAATCTGATCCAGCAAGGGTATATAAAGAGAAAAAGTCATACAAGAATGAATTTTCTCTATCTTTTCACCCTAATGATGAACCACATTAGTTGGTTTGAAACACGTCGACAAATAATATATTTATGTGATGGATCATGACGACATTTTCTAAATAATTCTACTCATAAAAGCCTACATTCCGAATATCATCTTTCGTGGTTGAAAACATGTCTACGTAGAATGTTGTCAAGACCAATTTATATAATTGCCCTACAATAAGTGATAATTAGTTTCTCTAACTACCATATGCCTCTTTTGGGTTGTGGAATAATTTTAGAATAGGTTCCAGTAGTTAAGAAAAGTACAATATCTTCTAAATAACTGAGAATAAACAATACAACATTAGGGATTTGATCATAATTAAAACCTCCAGATTCTACTGACTCCAAGCAAAAAAGGTGAAAGTTCCACATTGGTATGGTGAGGTTTTACAATGACCTCAAAGGACAATTCTTGAAATAACAATAACCAATGACAAATTCATCCATCCAAAATGGGATTATTGACCAGATTCTTTAAAGTTGAATGATCTACAACAAAAATGAAATTACCTCCTCTAGATAATAACATAAATTCTAGAGATAATATACCATTTCCAAGGCTTCATTCTCAATTATGGTGTAATTATGTTTTGCATTAGATAACTTTCTATTAGAGAAATATAACGGATGGTCCATATTTCCTTCTCCTGGTTGCATGAGAACATCACTAAGATCAATTTTGGAAGCATCAATATGTACATAGAACTCCTTATTCTAATCAGGGAAAACTAGAATTAGAGCACTTTCCAATTTTTACTTTAATGCCTCAAATGCAACATCACACTGAGAAGTCCATACAAAAGGCTCAAACCTTTTTAGAAGCTTCTCTAGTGGGGGAGTAATAGAAACATAGTTTAACACTTGATCAGAGCTTAGCTATTTAAAACTTGTTGGGAATGGCATGTTGAGTATGACAACAACTTTCGTTGGATTAACTGATACACCATATTTAAAAGCAATATGCCCCAATGATTTTCCAAATGGTACACAAAAAAATACACTTCTTCACATTCATAGAAATTTGCAACTGCCTACATCGGTCAAACATCACCTTGAACAAAATTGAATGCTTCTTCAAAAGAATATAAACAGTCCAATCATCCATATAGACTTCCATGAACTTGTGTATATATGCTTGAAAATTGTAATAATAATTCTGGAAAAGTCTGCAGGGGCATTTTTAAGTCCAAAAAATATCACATGATATGCACAGCAATCCCGTTCAGTGGTAAAAGTAGTATTTTTCTAATATTCTTCAACAATCTAAACCTATTAATAACCTGTGAACCCATTTGTGAAGGAATTAAGCTTCTTACTCTGCAACATTATCCAAGATCTCATCATTGAAGGGAGTAGTAAAAGGATCATGGAGACATGCATTATTTAAACTATGATAATCAACACAGAATATAATTTCCTCAGAATCCTTCTTATCCTCAATGATTATGGGAATTATACACTCAACTTCATTTATAGGGAAGATAATTCCTGCTAATAGTATATTGTCGATATCCCTCTTGACTTTATCCTTGACCCTAGGACTCAGTCAATTTGGATGATGCTTTACCAAACATGCATCTAGCTTCATAATTATTTTCATTTCCCCTAGATCTCCTTTGATACCCTTTAGCTCTGAAACTGATGTGGGAGCAAGTCCTCATACTCCTTGATCATATCAAATATTTCCTTGATTGTCTGGTCATCCCAATAGTTTACTATAGATTCCAGCAGGCTTCTTATCAAAGCCAATATTGAATTTCTACAACTTGAAGGGTTGTAGATGAGGAGCATCTTGAAGGGGGTAATCCTTAACGCTTCATTATCCTTCAAACTCCTTTAAAGAAATATTTCTTAAGCCCTCCAAATCATCCTCATCTAGTTCCTTACCAATTTTTCCGCAAGCAACAGTTATCTGGAAACTTGAATCAAGTATAGTCCCGCAACCTGTGTTATCAAATAATTCTGCGAGAGGCTTCCTTGTAGGAGAAATAACTCGCTTAATTACTTTCAAGGATTCTAGAATCCGAGAGTCTTTATCTGAGCAATTGAAATCAACATAAAAATGAGAAGTCATGTCATCCCAGCTATACGTTTATCTCTTCATTTCTTCCTTCAGATACTAATACTTAGGAATAACTCCTAAAGTATGAATAAAGTGATGTGCCCATAATTCAGCAGGTACCTTGTTATTCTTCCATGTTGCAACATAGGCTTGAACATGCTTTTCAGGATTGGTGTGACCTTGATAAAAAGTAACAATATGGACTCCCTTTTCTGGGTTAGTGAATCTATATAAAATAGAAAACTTGGCCATTTCCCAAGATGAAAGATTGTTGCAATGAGTAGCCCACCACTGGGAAGAGTAGCTTGTAATGCAACATCCGCAAGGGGTAATTTGTGTTCCTCTACAATAGTAAGATCAATATATTGTACAAAATCATATACAAGAACATGATTATCAAATATAGGATAATGTCTTACCTCTGTTCCAATCCATCGAGAAAATTGGACAATTGTGCATCTTTTGGAATATAACTCATGATCTCCTTGTTTCCATTCTTTGAGTGTAACATCAGAACTTGCTTCTTTCTTCTTAATACTTTTCTAACTGAGAAATCCATATGTTGTGGGGTTTATATAATCTTCCCCTTTTCCAGCGGTTAATTGATACAATTGGTCAAAGAGATTGGTGTCTTTTGCATCACCAATAGTCTCTATACATCTAGGACCCTAATAAAGATCTGAAGGCTGAATAAATTTGACTCCTTCAAAAGTCATAGTTTCTCTCCTCAAATCAATGATAGCATAGTTTCAAAATCCCAATCAACTCCTAATAGGGATGGATATGGATTTTTATCTCCAATTATATCAATAACTTCAACATCCGTATAATTGTTTACACCAGTGACATCCAATTCTATATATTCTAAGCTACCAATAGGAATGATGCAGTATTAGTTTTCCATCCATAGCTGAATTGGAGAGAGCACTAATTTATTATTTCTAAATTCCTACCAGGTCTTTTAGATAAAATATTAACCTCAAAACCCAAATCTAGTATAATGTCCTTAATTTGATACCCCGAAATTTAAGCATCGATTTAGAACTCTCTCCCTGTTCTCCTTTTGTTGCACCTGATCCTCCGAATGTGACACTGTGGTAGGTTTGTGAAGATAGGCCACTCTGATAGCTCCTCATCTCTCATGAATCTCTTCAACTTCTTCTGTAAATAATGTGAGAGTTGTTCATCATTCAAGATATCAAGAAATAAGTGAAACAACATTGTAACAGGCTGGGCAAATTCTGAAGAAACCTGAGGACTAAATGGTGATCTTTTGTCAAAGAATAAGGGTTGCCCCTTTTCTAAGCTTGCAACTCTAGGACTCTTAGAAGAAGAATTTATCTCCTTGAATATGTCTGCAACATCCTTATAGTACCTCCTCTATTGAACAAGATCATATTTAGCTTGTGAAGACTCAACCTTTCTGATGATAGGATTTTCAGAAGAATCCTTGTCAGCACCAATCCTAGTGCCATCTTGGGTAACAATATTAATATTTTGTTGCTATGTTGATTCTGGTTATTGCAGCTCAAAGCTTATCATATTATCTCCTCTTTGTATATTATTCTCCTCCCATTGAGTTGTCAATCTAGCAAAATATTTTGTTACATGAGTGTTAATACGGTAGTGTGAACACCATTGGTGTTTTGGCAGTTGATAGTCTCTGCCTACATGTGCCTGCTCATCACGGTGATAATATCTAACTGGCTCTCTTCACCAGTTCCCCCTCCTCTATAACCTACACCTCCTCTTCCACGACTGGATTCATTAACTTGAAAATTAGAGTGTTCCAATCGATCAACCAAGGCATCTAGAGCTCTACACTAGTCAGTACTGTGTGAGAGATCCACAAAACTCACAAGAGATGGAGTTAGGCACATTGGAATAATTATATAGTATAGGGAACAATCGAGTTGAATGACCATAAGAATGAAAAATCTCACAATATTCATTAGATTACATACCTTTTTGGTTGGAAAAGCATGATAATGAGTATGTCCTTGAAAAGGAAAAATCAACAATACTTGCGCAACTTCTCTTGAAGGTCTTGTCGCGGAAGAGGGGGTCCAAATAGAACATGGGAGGGTCCCACGACCTCAAACCCTAGAAAATCTATAACATGGTGTCCCTCTATGTAGCAACCAGTGCACCATGCCTATGGACGAGCAGGTTTTGCAATATTCATCTCCTTCAATCTTTTAGTCTAAATAGAAATTTGATTCTACAAATCATTCAAAGTAGTATCACAAGAGATGGAGCTTGGTTTAATGTAGCCCATATATCCTACCATAGCTTCAATTTTCATTGCTTTCTCTAAGGCTTCTTGCAAGTAATTAATATTTTTTTTGCATCAAAGGCATTCTTGTTAAGGGTGGTAACGCTTGAATAAACCATTTTTGGTGATTTAGATGAATAGGATGAGTTAATTTCTCCACAACGTCTTTAAACCTTTGAATACACTCCCATGCAAACTCACTTTCTTTGTGCCTAATATCCCACAAATTGGTTAAACCTTGCTTCTTGCTTCTCTATTTGAGGTAGTTTGAATTCCTTAATAAATTCCTAAGGCTTCTTATTTCAACATAAGGTGGATGAGGATCTATTGACGTTTTTTATTTTTATTTTTTTAATTGACAACCTAGATTGATTCTAATGGGAATATACTTAGCATATGCTTAGTCTTAGTGCTTATCAACGGTTGTAGTGTGTTATAGAGTTTGTTAGGTTCCATTAACTATTAATAAATTTAAAATATTATATTCATGCCACGTGGCTCCTTGCACATGGCTCCCCGCCCATAGATTTCCTAGGGATTTGAGATTATTCCAATTCTAATAAGTTCATATTCAAATTAGATGGGGAAATTAATATATAAGCATAATTTATTTAGCAAAATGGTCCATTTTACAATAAGTTGTGTAATTCCCCATTTTTTTTTTGAAGTTAAAGTTGACCCATAACCTTTTTTTTTTTTGTTGCAATAGTTTTTTTTGTTATATTTATAAAGCCTTCAACTATATCAATCACATTAATATTTTTAATGTGGTTGTACTAGTTTATATGATAAAATAAATCTTAATTTATAGTTATTATTTAGATGTTATTTTACATTTCTATATCTAGAAAAATATTATCATTTATATGTTTATTAATGAATTTATTAGTTTTTATATGTTTATTAACTTTGTGGTTATAAATATGAACATTATCTTTAAATTTATTTTAATGTGATATGTATAATAAAGATTTTTATTTATTTATTTAATTTTTCTCTCTAAAAAAATAATCATAATTTATTAATACAAAAAAATTACAACATAACAAATTGTTTTTAATTATTTTTATTACTTTTAACATTTTATTGTCGAAGGCTTCTTATTTCAACTTAAGCTAGATGAGGATCTATTGATTTTTTTTTTAATTGACTGCTTAGATTGATTCTCAATGCTTATCAATGGCTATAGTGTGTTACAAAGTTTGTTAGGTTGAATTGAATTTTAATAAATTAAAAAAATAGATTCTTGCCTCCCTACCCACCAATTTCCTAGAGATTATTCCAATTCTAATAAGTTCATATTCTAATTAGCTGGGGAAATTAATATATAAGCAAATTTTATTTAGCAAAATGATCCATTTTATAATAAGATGTGTAATTTTTTTCTTCTCAAGTTCAATTTGACCCATAATCTTTTTATACATGGTTAATTAGGTAAATGTCTACATTGTAAGGCATTCTTCACATTTCAATAGTTTTTTTGTTATATTTATAAAATTATATGGACCACATTAATATTTTTAATGCGGTTGTGCTAGTAATAATATAATCTAATAATAAGTAATAAAATATTGTATTATCTTATTATTTTTATTATTATTATATAATATAATAATACCAAATTATCTTATATATATTATTATTATATGAATATAATAATACGATTTATCTTATATTATTTATATTATATAATATACTAATACGATTTCTTATATTATTGTTATATATATAGAAGGATAAGATATAAGATATTATAATATAATAATATCATTTATTTATATAATATTATTAAGATAATTAATAATATATAAGATAAATCTATTTTATTAAAAGATGTATATGATTATGTTATTTTATCTTAGTTTTTTGTTTTATATAATATCTTATTTTATAAATATATAACGATAGTTGTATATTATATATTTTATTATTATTATTTTATATATCTTGATCTTATTTTCTTATATTACTAGTCTTATTAGTTAACTTCCGGATCTTATTCCAACGCCGAGAGGATCAAATTTGTTGAGGCGCAAACCTTTTTGAGTGCAAAATTTGAGGAAAGGTTTCCACCTCGAGAGATTTGATCCCTCTCGACACTTAGATCCGGAGTTAAGATGGACCTAAGTTGGTTTCACCTCAAGAGATTTAATCCCTCTTGGCGCTTGATAGATCTGGAGTTAAGATGGATCTAGGCTGGTTTCAATGGTGTGCAACCAAAGAAAATCTAACGAATATATGATTAATTTTATCAATAATATGTAAATTCATCTAATATTAATATAATCATTTTAAATCTACTAAATATGTCTCAAATTAATTTGGTCATTTTAATTTTAAATTTGCTTAGTTACCTCATTTTGTTGAGATGATAAACATTGTTAATAATTTTAATAAGAATATAACTAATTACAAATAGTCTTCATTGTGATTAATCTCAAACTATTTTCTTCTACTATTCCTATTGTCACCCTTGTTACTTTTGTTATCTTTTCATATCGATCATATGAAAAGTACATGTTAAATCATAAACCATTTAAATATTTAGTTCGAGCTATTGTAGTAAACATCATACATTGTCTCTTTTTCTCTCCAATATTAATAGGTTGAATTACTATAACACAAAAACCAATGTACATTGTCAATATTTTTTTTGTGCTTACACTGAAATCAATGCAGAATGTTAATCCAATCACTTTAAAATTAATGTACCATCATACATCCAATTACATCAAATTAGGAATCAACATCTACACTGAAATCAATGCACCTAATGCAAGCAATCGAACACGATTAGAAAATAACAGTTACACTCAAATCAATGCATCTAGTGAAAGTAAGAAAATAATATTATAATCCAACATCTACACTGAAATCAATGCATCTAGTGCAAGTAAGCAAATAGGATTATAAACCAACATCTATAATGAAATCAATGCATCTAGTGCAAGCAATCAAATAGGATTAGAAATCACCATCTGCACTGAAATCAATGCATCTAGTGCAAGCAATCAAATAGGATTAAAAATCACCATCTACACTGAAATCAATGCATTTAGTGCAAACAATCAAATATGATTAGAAATCATCTACATTGAAATCAATGCATCTAATACAAGCAATCAAATATTATTAGAAAACAACATCTACATTGAAATCAACACATCTAGTTCAAGCAATCAAATAGGATTAGAAATCACCATCTACACTAAAATCAATGCATTTAGTGCAAACAATCAAATAGGATTAGAAATAATCTACATTGAAATAAATGCATTTAGTGCAAGCAATCAAATATTATTAGAAATCAACATTTACACTAAAATCAATGCACCTAGTGCAAGAAATCAAATGGGATTAGAAATCACCATCTACACTAAAATCAATGCACCCAGTGCAAGAAATATTCTTCCCTATATCCCCCCTCCTATATATCTATATACCCTCCATCTCTCCTTCTTTGTATCTCTATATCAACCCTACAAATGCACCCTCTCTCTCACTCCATATATATCAATCTCTCTATCCCTCCCTCCCTCTCTCCATCTCTCTCTTATTCCCACTCTTCACTTTCCATCTATATCTCTATCTCCCTTTTTCTCTCTATATCACCCCAAAAGATACACTCTCTTTCTCTAATCTATCTATATATCCCTCCCTCCTCCTCTCCCCCCTCTCTCTCTTCCCTTTCTCTCCCTGTCCCCCACTTCTATCTCTCTTCCCTTTCGATGTCCTCTCTCTCTTTCCATATTCCTTCTCACTCCCTCTCTCTCTCTCCACCTTTCTCTCTCTATTTCTTTCTTTTTACCTCCCTCCCTCTCATCCTCCATAAGCATCTCTTTTTCCCTCCCTCTCTCCACTCTCTCACATCCTCTCTTCCTTTCTCTCTCTCTCTCCAATTTTGTTATTATATCCCTCCCTCTCTCCTTTCTCCTTCTCTATCCCATTCTCTCATCTCCCCTTTGTCTCTTTATCTCACACCCAAACATACACACTCTATCTCTCCATCTCTCTCTTTTGACTCCCTCTCTCTCTCTCCACTTCTCAATCTCTATGTATTTCTTCTTCCCTCCCTCTCTCCCCCTCCAACTCCATCTCGCTATCCCTCCCTCTCTCCTCCTCTCTCTCAAGTCTGCTCTCTCATACTTCCTCTCTCTCCATTTCTCTCCTACCTCCATCTCTCTTCCCCATGACTCTCTCTCTCTATCTCTCTTTTCCCTCCAATCCTCTCTCTTCCCCCATTACTCTCCTCCTCTCTCTCAAGTCATGTCTCTCATTCTTCCTCTCTCTCCCTTTCTCTCCTACCTCCCTCTCTCTTCTCCCATCTCTCTCTCTTTTCCCTCCAATCCTCTCTCTCTCTCGCTTCCTCTCTCCAACTATGCTACTATATCCATCCCTCTCTCCTTCTCTCCCCTCTTCTCTCTATCTCTCCTTCTTTGTCTCTTTATCCGACTCCTAAACATACACACACACACTCTCTCTCCATCTCTCCCTTATCACTCCCTCTCTTTCTCCACTTAGCACTCTATATGTCTTTCTTCTTCCCTCCCTCTCTCCCTCCCCAACTCCATCTCTCCATCCCTCCCTCTCTCCTCTTCTCTTGCAAGTCCTCTCTCTCCCTTTCTCTCCTGCCTTCCTCTCTCTTCTCCCATCACTCTCTCTCTCTCTCTCTCTCCGCCCTCCAATCCTCTCACTATCTCCCTCCCTCTCTCCTTATCTCTCTCCCCCCTCCATATTTGTGTCTCCCTCCCCTTCTCTTACCCTTCTCTACCTCTCTCACTCCTCTCCGCCCCTCTCTCTTCATTCCTCCTTTCACCCTTCCTTTAGTTTATATCCATCTCTCCCTTGTCACTCTCCTTATGTCTCCAACTCTATCACTCTATGTATTTATTCTTCCCTCCAATATATATCTAGAGTTACTATATATCATGATATATTTGTAACACCCACCTTCCACATTTACCCAATCAACTGACCAACTAGGGTAAACATGTAACGAGAGGCCACTATGATATGATTCGACTTCTTAAGTCACATTAAGGAAGTGGAACCGACGGAAACACACCATTCAAACATCCAATATCATTAACATAACCCTCAGAGGACATGTCAACCACTCAGACAGCCTGTCCATGGGTCCCACTACTATTTTAGGTCTCTTTTTCCATAGTCGCTCTCATGCTATGGGAAAGGCAGTGGCCAACAACCTAAAGTAGCTCTCACAGGCCTACCTGCCAACGACTGCAGACCAGAATTATCAGTGTTGTGCCAATGACCCCAAGATTTAAGCCACTTTTTTAGGAACACAACCCAAGTCACTGCCCAGAAGTGATCCATCTATTCAAATTAGTAAGATAACATGGAAATGACAATACTAAAGCAAATACTTTCTCAAGACCTTCACTGGACC
>APFE030297113.1:63863-80009 GCA_000404065.3 Pinus taeda
ATATATAAATTTATCTTTATATAAAAAATAAATTTATATATTGATTTGAATTCAGAATTAATGTGTATATTATATATAAATAATACTTAAACTGAAAACACTATATTGTACCCGTATATGGAAAGATTGTATTCTATTAGATAGACTTTCAACGAGAAGCACCTAGTATGACAAGACTGAGATTTGTGATTGTGTTGGTGTGGTTGGTAATAAAGGCATAAGAATTGAATTTAAAAATTCATATAAATTTGTAACACTAAAATGAATCTAGAATACCACGACATTGCAAAAATGGACATAAAAATAATTTAATTTATTGGATGTTAAATGATAGTAGTTCGAGTTAAAGTTTAGTTATTCCCATTGTCCATTTCCAAGCTAACACCAAACACATAGGTAGAATATCTTCGAGCTTTTATAAAGTTAATTTTATTTATGCATAGGAATTATTTGAAGGTAGAGTTTTCTAACCATTCAACCTTAAAGGAAATAAATAAAGCTGAATTGCATTACTGAGTGTATTTTCCGTAAATCCACAACCTTTATTTAAGTTTGAATTCTTTGCAAAAGAATTAATGAGTTATTAGAATTCTAAATACTCTAATACTCTTTATTTTGGCAATACAATTACGTGGGAAAAATAAACTTTCATTGGCTTTGTAACTTGTTCATATTCTTTGTAAGATAAAATTGAATTTCTCTAAGTTGAATTACAACTTTAGAAAGATGAATTACAAAGAAGGAAATAATATTTTGAACTAGTTATTTTTTAGAACAATTCTTTGCTTGAGATTGATTCCTATAAGCGATAAACACACGATCAAATCAATGACTTTATTTCAGAAGTAGTTTAAAATGAAGATACAAACGTTTTGGTTGGACTTCCCAAGCCCATAATTATACATTGGGAGGAAGTCATCAACAACAAGCACATAACAGGTCTTGGATATAAAATGGAAGTGACCTTTCACATTCCATACTATTCTTGGATATGAAAAGGAAGAGATCTTTCACATTCCAGACTACTCCAAACCAATCCAATTTTATAGTTTTGGGTTTCTTCAAGAAAACTCATATTCACTTGCTCGACATCCACATTATATTTTCAAATGTCAACATAGTGATCAAGTTGGCCACATGAAATATTAGTGTTTTGATTTTCACCTTTATGAGCACTATGAAAAACATACTCATCACTCAGACATATGTTACAATTCACCTTGGACGGATTACTTATTGGTAATGCTCTTCAACGACTAGGAATATATATTTGGTCATGCCATCCATTATGTGGTATTGACACATTTTGCACTGGAGAGATTTTTGTCCCCATCTTGTATGACATATGTTACAATTCACCTTGCATGGATTACTTATTGGTAATGCTTTTCAACTACTAGGAATAGATATTTGGTCATACCATCCATTATGTGGTATTGAGACATTTTGTACTGGAGATATTTTTGTCCTCATCTTGTATCTAATAGGGGGGTTGATAGTTAAATACTAGTTTAGATGTCATATCAAGTGAACTTAAGCCACAACAAGAACTAGGATCCAAAGTTAGAGTCAACTAGAGTCAAAGTCATGGTTGTAGCTAGAGATAGATTCATGTTCCATGAGTGTGATTTAGTTTGTGGTTTTTCTTGAACGACCATCATAGTTTTGGGTTTCTTCAAGAAAACGGGTATTCACCAGCTAGACATCCACATTAGATTTTGAAATGCCAACATAGTTATAAAGTTGGCCACATGAAATATTATTGTTTTGATTTTCACCTTTATAAGCACTATTGAAAACATACTCATCATTCACACATATGTTACAATTCACCTTGGATGGATTACTTATTGGCAATGCTCTTCAACAACTAGGAAGATATATTTGGTCATATCATCCATTATGTGGTATTGACACATTTTGCACTCAAGAGATTTTTGTCTTCATGTTGTATCTAACAGGGGGGGTTGATAGTTAAATACTAGTTTAGATGTCATATCAAGCGAACTAGGACCCAAAGTTAGAGTCAGCTAGAGTCAAAGTCATGGTTGTAGCTAGAGATAGACTCATGTTCCATGAGCATGATTTAGTTTGTGGTCTTTCTTGAACCGCCATCAGATAGCAAATTTTGCTAGACAACAATTTATGGTACTTTTTAAACCACTATCACAGTTTCTGTTAGACAACACTTTATGGTCATCTTCAAACCACCTTTTCAATAGAATGTGGTCATGTTGGTCATCTTTAAACCACCATCAAAGAAAACTTCCATTTCGCAGAAAAAACATCATCTTTTAGTCAAATTTGAATTTTTTTTCTTTCTAAAAATTGTTTTGAACCAAGTTCGAGAGTTGCTGGTTAGCCTTAAACCACTAAGAGTAGATAGAAGACTTTAGCTTCTACCACCTATTTGGTTTGTGGTCTTCCTTAAACCAAAATATTCGAAAACTCATCTGACCATTGGTTGCTATCAACTTTTATATTCTAACTCTCTTTTTCCATTCACAAATACCCTTTCAGATTAAAAAGAGTAACATTGACAATATAATTTTTAGAAAATTATGTAAATTATATTATTCACTTGAGAGGAAATTAAAAATTCACTAGTAAATTTGAATAACCATGAGTTGTATTTATGTATTTGCATCTATGACCTATGAATAAGAACTACATCACATGCTTATCTAAAACCTAAATATTTAGGTAAAAAATTTAGATAGCCCAACAACATGAGAGAACTTTCTGGTTTTGTCATTGATTTCTTTTCTACTTCAAGGACATATAAAAAATGGAAGCACTCTGCCGACGCCGGGAAATCTGGATCAAATAAAATCGAGAAGCTGTGGTCAACTGTGGACGTACAGGTGTTCGGAGTGCTTAGGTTAGAGATAAGGTTACGCGATAAATTCCTAGAAGGATGGATCGAGAAGGCCAAGGCGAGTCAAAACCTATGGCTATATATCTATTTAAACAAGTTAATCCAAAGTTAGATTGGTTCGTTCAGAGTCTGGACGGATTCCCTGCCGGTGTTTTCCCGGCATTTCGTTTCATGAATTTGAATGTTTGACGCCAACAGCTCCTCGGCTCTCTGAGAATTAATACGCAGTGGGATCGTGACGTGCGCCGGAATTTGATTCGGGGTTACATAGTTTTCACAGTTTTGTAGCAATTTTTTTGCTACAATTTTGTGAAAAAAAAATGAAACGTTCATGGGTGGTACTGGTGCTCGTGCTGATCAGTCTGCTGCACTGTGCGAATGCGTTTAATATCACGAAGATTCTCGCCCAACATCCCAAGTACAGCAAATTCAATCACTACCTCACCCTGACGAGGCTGGCCGACGATATTAACATCAGGAAGACAATCACGGTGCTCGTGGTCAGAAACGGTGCTCTGCATAATTTGAAAGGGTTAGATCTGGAGACCATAAAGCGCTCACTGAGCCTCCATGTGTTGCTCGACTTCTTCGACGGCAAGATGCTGCGCCACCTCCACAACCACACAACGTTGACGACCACGCTGTACCAGACCACGGGGCTTGCGCCAGGCAACGCTGGATCCATCAACATCACAAGCAAGGACAAAAAGGTCGCTTTCGGCCTGGCCGCCAAGGGATCGAAGCTGGAAGCCAAGTATGTCAGGGAGGTGAGTGGAAAATTTAAGTATGAAAATTTATTTAAAATTTTTGGCATCTTATTGGTTGTTAATAGAAAAACTGTCTGGTGATATCTTTGTAAAATATTAAAATTTTTAATAAACAAATTGTTATAGATATTTTTGTAAAATATTGAATTTTTTTTTGTGTAATTGATTAATTTGTTTTGGAAACATATGAAAAATTAATAATAGCTAAAATTGATTTTTTTTTTTTAATATATATTGTAAGTTTTTCATGCATATTTGTTGGTCTAATTTGAGCAGAATCTCACAAGGATTGGGATTTAGTAAGCATGTTTTAGAATTAATCAATAACAGCGAGATTATTTTAATTATTATTATTATTATTATTTTTTTTTGGAAGTTTTTCCTATATATTTGTTGGTCTAATTTGAGGAGAATGACAAGGACTGGAATTTAGTAAGCATGTCTTTCGAATTAATCACCTTTGTCATGAGGACGAACAACATTAGCCGAGGATGAACCACATTAGGTGGTAGCTGATTTGAAACATCCACCAAACAACACTGATGTGATTAATCAGAAAGACATGCTTACTAAATTATGGATCACAAAAACCTAAAATCTAAGAAAGGATTGGAATCACAAGTTTAAGTTGTGAACTCTCCATAATTCTAGTGCTTTAACGACTTCTAGGGAACTGAATCCACATATGTTCTGAGATTGGATAAATCCATATATGTTCTGTTGGATGCTTATGTGATTCAGGATATAATGATTAAGATCTCGGGAAAATCACAAGAAGGATTATTGGTCGACGAGTTTCAAACTTCAATCTAGGTTCATCATCACGACTAGGTTGAGGAGCAAGATCAACAGAGTCCTAAAATATATCTCAGAGATGCAAGAGTCACTATCCAACATTCAAAAAAATAATGTTAGATATTGAGGGTTGCATCTTGAAATGCTTCGACCAATAATCCTTCATATGATTTTCGGGAAGATCTTAATCATCCATATATGTTATCATAAAAATCTTCATGTGACCATTTTTGTTGTCCAATTAAAATGGATTAGTCTTTAAGTGTGATTTTTTGAAGTTTTTGGCATATTTCTGATTGGCAAAAATATTTGTTGTCAAATCTTGATTTGTGTTGTTTAAACTGGTATTTTGACTTAGCACCCCCAAAACCCTCTGGACGCTTTGATTGTAAATAGTTCACCTAGTAAACTTGTGATTTCAATAAATCCCTACCAAATTACAGACACATTTCTTAAACTTTAAAAAAAATCTAATTTTAAAACTACTCTAATTAAAATTAAAAACTCCAAAATATATATGATTAGAGACACATTTCTTAAACTTTAAAAAAAATCTAATTTTAAAACTACTCTAATTAAAATTAAAAACTCCAAAATATATATAATTAGACAATATCAATTTAAAAAAAAAAATATACCTTTAAAAGTTTTTCGGGTTTAATTCGTCTAAAATCTACATATTTTTGGGTTTACTTTTACATCCTATTTTCCAATAGTTATTTTTGAAAACAAATGGAAAATAAAAAAAAATAATTCACCTGAGAGTATGCAGGTTTACAAGGACAGCTTCAACTTATCGATCATCGAGGTGAGTCAGGTGATAACGACCGACGTGGCGGCGTCGGCGCCCGTTGAAGCGCCCAACGAAGTCAACATCACGGCCGTTCTAGTGAAAGCCGGGTGCGAGATCTTCTCCGACTTGCTCAACGCCACAGGGGTCATAAGAACCTACGAGGACGCCGTGTATAGCGGGTTGACTGTGTTCGCCCCAAAGGACCCCGCCTTTAAAGGTCTACAGAGCCAGCTGACTCAGCTGTCCCCCGAGAACAAGGAATCGTTGCTCAAGTACCACGCGCTACCCACCTACAGTCCGCATTCGACGCTCAAGTTCAGTAAGGCCCGCATAGCAACGCTAGCGAGCAACGCCCCCCACAAGTACGTTCTCACGGTGTCCTCCGCGGGCGACGTCGTGACTCTCAACACCGGGGTCAACAAGGCCACGATCACCAGCACCCTTCTCGACGACGCCCCGTTGGTTATATTGACTGTGAATGGGGTGCTGAAGCCCAAAGAGCTCTTCTCCCTCGCCCCCGCTCCTGCGCCCGTTACGTTGTCCCCTCCTGCCCCCGCCCCCGAGTCACCTGAAACCACGCCTTTCCAGTCGGTCTCTCCAGACGCCTCCAATGATAGCAACACTTCAAGCGCCTCCGCTGCCACCCTGTTACTTTTCTTGATCGGATGCATCGGAGTTTTGATGTTATAGGCGCAAAGCAACCGCCCCTGATAGTCTGGTTATTATTTTACAGGGATGCAAACTATGGATGTTGGACTCCTTTTATCTTTACAGTAATTTATTTTTACGTTTCAAAACTATTTCAAAAGTCTTTATGATTGGTTAATTTTGGAATAATGTTTTTAAAATTTGTATTTTTTGAAATAAAAAATTAAGTGTTTGCTTGATTTATTATGGATTACAAAAGTTTCTAAGTTTCTAAGGTAAAAAAAAAAAAATAAAAAGTTAATTAATAGATAATTTAAATTTAATAATTTAAATAATAATAATATTATTATTTTTTATAATATTATAAATTAAAAATTAATTGGAAATAGTTTAATTTAATAGTTTAATATATTTTATTTATTACTTTTTGCATATTTAAAATTTTAATCTTATGTTTGTGTTTAGAGTACAAATTTTAAATGTATAATGGTATATATATTTGGATGATTTTAATAATTTATTGACTAAAAATTGAAACATTATAAAATGGTATATGTTTTGAATGATTTTAATATTTCTTAATTATTAATTAATAATAAATTATAATTATAATTATTTAATGATTTAGATTTTTGTGATCTATATTATATCTGAAATATATTTTAGAATAATTGTATCTTGGTTTTTGACAGTCAATATTTAAAAATCAATTATTGTGCTTCATCTTAAGATAAAGATCAAAATAAAAAACAAGATTTGTCCATTAGGTATAAATAGATGCTTAAGTCCCAAAAATAAACGTTGGAAATTTAATTAATAAATTAAATAATTTCAAATAATAAAAAAATGTTAATATATAATTAAATCAAATAATATTCAAAAATAGTTAATTAATAAGAAATATAAAATATAAAAATAATAAATAAATAATACACAATATTCAATGATTATTTCTATTTAAATATGTGGTGATTAATTTCTACTTATTATAGAAATTAGTAATTTTTTTTTTTCCAATCCATTACTAATTATGATGTTAAAGGTTGTGTCATGATTATGCTTTACAAAGTAATGATAGTATTTGAATTAAAATAAACATATTCAAGTGTGAATCTTGTTAGATTGGTTAGTTATAATTTCTTTTGGTTTGCTAGTGTGTTCGTGATTTGCTAGACTACCTTTTGGTATAAGAAAAACCAAGATTCAGGGATATATATACCATCAAAATTTCTAACAAACCAAGATTCAGGGATATATATACCATCAAAATTACTGAGAGTTCACACCTTGTTTCAGGCATACCAACCCTCAACATGGTTGCAATTTTTTTAAGTTTCCCCCAATTATCACTAGTTTTAATCCTTGACCAACTTAGAATCAAACCCTAAAAATCCAATCATATTAATAAAATTTGACAATTTTTTTAGAATCCTTAACATGGTTGGATTTTTTTTACATCTCCTCCCAATTATGACTTGACCAAATTACAAAATCAAACCCTTAAAAAATTCAATCATTTGACTAAAAATTAACCAAAAAATAAAAATGAAATATGATAGACTTATTCTAGTTTATAAAAACAACAATAATTTAATGTTATTCTCGAAAGCTATGAGACTGTATAGCTGAAGTTTTCCCTCTTGTATCGTCATATAAGATGAAGATTATAGATGAAAGTCACTCATCTAGCTAATTACTATTTGTGCAAGCCTTTCTTACTTTTAATACAAGGATAATAACTGCAAAGCAACATAGTCCCTACCTCTACCACTAATTAATTGATTAAAGCAACGTGGTATCTACATTTTATCATTATTCTGCACATGCTTTCGCAGTAATCACCTCTGCACAACTTACATGTAAGCATATAGAAAGCAAAGAATATTATTGTGTGGAAGGAAGTTCAATGTGCGAAGGTTCATTTCATTGTGCCAACCTCTTCACATTGACTATCTTTCCGCATAATAATCTCTTCGGAGTTGATGCTTTTAAAAATATTTTTTACAACTCTCTATAACAAACACAATGCAGCGGTTGGTAATTTCATTTACTCTCTTATGCAAAGCTTTGAATGTGCGGAACTTTCAACAGTGAAAGCTCCACACAAGTAAAGTTCTACACAAGTTATTGATGCTGTTTGTTTTTGTTTATTGGGTGCAGGGAGTTTATTGTGTGGAAGTGCAAAAAAAACACTTTCTCCACACAAATTCTCCATGGTGGGCATACATACACCATTACTATTTTTAGTATTATTAATGTCGCTTTTGTTGCTGCTTCTTTAGAGGAAAACAAAGGCAAAGCAATAATATCCCTCGTTCTCCTGGACATACTCCCTTTTTATAATATTTTATTGTTAACAGAAAACACATACGACTCCAATATAACCCAATTATCCACTCAGTTAAAAAAAATCCCCTAAATTAACATCAATTGTTTAACAATGCCTTATGCACCACCCTATACAATAGAAATCAACAATATTAATCATAGCTATAAAATCAAAATCTCTGCGAAACTACTCTACCACACATATATATGATTCACAAATTTTTATAAGTATATCCGCTCAATGTAACATCAATAGTTAAACAATGCCCTATGCACATACTTCATACTCCGCATAGTAAAAGCTGCAAACAAAAAAACATAATAATATTGCATGTTTCTTTGCACATACCCTATCCTCTGTAAACCTTTATACGATATATAATCTGGAATTTGTGGATGTATCTCTAGACAACAACTTCTGTAGCACCCCCCTCTCTCCCCCCTCTAACCACACAAAGGACCTACGACCGCGTTAGTTCTGTCATAATGGGAATACCAATACCACAACAATGTCAGTGTTAATGTCAAAGCACTCATCGATGGAATGGCCACTCAGGAAATTAGTTTTTTTTTTTTAACCATTTGTCAGGCACTGGGAGAAAAAAAAAAGAAAAAAAGAAAAAAAACGCTGTCCACCAGGAGAATTATGTCACATCGAAACTTGTTAGGACAATCAGAAATTAGAAATAAGATTTCTAGAAAATTAGAAACTATTTTTGAATTCCTGTAAAAATTGAATAACTCAACATTTTGTGCGGAGAGTTCCATACTTCATCCACATTTCTTCTTCTACACTGCTTTCTCCACACAACGATGACTACACAACTTCTTCCATATGCGCTATATAAGGACACGTAACTCTATTGTGTAGAAAGGTTCACATTTCTTCCACTAAAGGCTTCTATTGTTAATATTTAGTAAGAAATTGATGTATACGATATTATTGGTGATATTCGTATTTCCAAATATCTTTTTATATTTGTATGGAGAGGTCCATATTTCATCTACATTTATGTCTCATCCCTTGCTTGTTCCACACAACGACGATTGCACAACTTCTTTCATACATGCTATATCTGGATACGTAACTCTATTGTGCCGAGAGGTACGCATTTCATTCACATTTCTGTCTCATCTATTTCATCCACTAAAGGCTTTTATTGCTAATATTTAAGTAAGCAATTAAAGTATACAATAGTATTGGTGATATTCATATTTCTGAATATCTCTTTGTATTTGTGCGGAGAGGTCCATACTTGCAACAAATGTTCCTAAATAATAATGAAATAAGATGAAGCATAATATTTATTTAGTACCCCCATCTATGTAACCAAATTCAAGAAACTTTGTTCACATAATGAATTATGCACTCGACAATGCCCTTTGATCAATCATTGACATTCAAAACCCTGTACACGATACCTTCGAGCAGGTAGCTTCGCATAACCATCTTCCCACAACTACTTTCGTTCTTGAAAAAAAACATTAACCATAGCTTGCAAAGTATTATAGAGAAAAGCTTGGCAAACCAAAAACTTGCAATATTTCCAAATGCGAACAGGAAAATGACAAACGTGAATAGCTTTAGAAGCTTGCAGTACTGTACAACTTCTGTATGTTTGCACTACTGCTATTTTTCAAGCAAAAATTTGCTAATAACAATTTATGTAAGGTAAAATTACATAATTTGCAAAAAGAAAACATTGTTTTCTCTATCATTGCAAATAACGTTTATGCTTACTATACTAGCTATTTCAAATATTTGCAATCTCGTTTCCCTAGAAATCACCACCTGCAACTATGTTGCATCTGAAGCACAATACAAAGATAAAAACATTTTGCATCTAAAATACGATACATAGATAAAACTTCCATCCAAAATTCGTAAGTCATTGACATTTGAAACTGATATTAATAAACGTGGGACCCAAATATCGTGGGAAGAAAGTATTTGTTCTTCGCATATGATACTTACAAACAAGACAATCCATTGCATGCAAAAGGATTTCAAGTTGTCATTGTAGGCACTTCCACATCCCGCAAAACACATTACAATTAAAAGACCCCTCTACACTTACCTCACCCCGCACAGATTCCAAACATGTATTTGTTCTCTGCATAGCCTCTGAAGATGCACAACTATCTCCGCACAACTTCATCTGCACAACTACTTCCACAGTCAATAAATTCCTCAATCATTAACATTCAAAATTGATATTAATTAATGATTATATGTTATGAAATACGTCCTTAAGTAAGAGTTACAAAAGGGATTTGTATATTTATTATATTGGTAAACTTTGCACAATTTTTTTCATAACATCCGCACATGCCCAACAACCTCCGCACAACTTCTTCTAAACAACTACTTCCGCACTCAACAATGCCCTTAATTGACATTCAAAGCTCTGCACACGAAACCTCCAAACAAATAGCTTCAAAATTGATATTAATTAATGATTATACATTGTAAATACATCCCTAAATAACAATTAAAAACAATATTTGCATATTTATCTTAGTAAACTTTGAACAAAATTTTAGCATAACATCCACACACGCACAAAAACCTCTGCACAACTTTGTCCACACAACTACTTTCACACTTAATAACGCCTTTAATTGATATTCAAAACTTTGCACACGATACCTCTGAACAACTAGCTTCGAAAAAACCAGCTTCCTACAACTACTTCCATACTTTTAAAAAACGTTGCTAAATAATAATTAAAAAAGACAAAGCTTTCTGCACATTCGCTTTACCATACAACACTTTTTCTTCACAGGAATTGAAATTACAGTTTTTCAGCACACTTGTCTATGCAAAATACCTCGAATCTCCTGCACATATTCAATTCTCCGCATAGCAAATGTTTCACACAATGACCCCAGTACTCACTATCGTAAATGTGACATGTGTCTCAAAGTTTCTCAAGATTTCAATAAAATTTATTTTGTATGCAGAGTATTGGTTGTAGGAAATTTGTCGTTGTACACATAATAATATTTCTAGCTCGATGCCCCTCAAAGTACACTATTTTTCAGTCTTGTCACTTGCATGTATGGTGCAATTTACCTGAAGAAAATAAAAAAATCGAGTTTTGTGTAAGAAAATAACAAGTAAGGAAGATTACCATGTGGAAAGAAATTCAGTTTGCAAAAGTTCAACTCATTGTGCGAACCTATTTGTATTGGACCTCTTTCGCACAATAATCTCTTCGGAATTGGTGTTTCTATAAATAAATTTTATTTATTACAACTATGCAAAAATATCTCAAGCTTTCATTGTATGCACTTCAGAAGCACTTCCACACAAATTTGTTCGCACAACTACCTTCGCATAGCTTGATTACCACCTTCATATGGATATGGTATTTAAACAAAGCAATGGTATCTTGTGCAAAATTGCATTTCAAGTTTCATGTAAGAAGATAACAACCAAGAAAAATTACTATGCGGAAGCAAGTTCAATATGTGGAAGTTTAGCTCATTATGCAGACCTCTTCACATTGGATATTTTTCGACATAATAATCTTTTCGGAATTGATGCTTTTGAAAATAACTTTTACTTATTGTAGCTATGCAAAAACCTCTCAAGATTTTATTGTATACACTTCAGACCCACCTCCACACAACTTTCTCCTCACAACTATTGTCGCAGTCAATAACTTCTTGTGTTGCATAAGATTCACACATACACAATCATCTCCACATAAGTTCGTTTGTATATATATTTCTGAACTCAGTAGCATTGTTGGATTATTCTGCACAACTAGCAATAATTAAAAAGGAGACTTGCATTTTTACTATTTTAACAACCCTTGCACAAAGCCTTTCATCCATCCATGTAGCTGTTAGACAAGCATATTACTATATGCACTTTTAATTATGCTGTCTCAGATGAACGAAATAGACACGACATAAATCCTAAATAAGTTTGTAATGAACAATAATTAAAATGCATTTCTATTTACTCTGTTCTAATACTCCAAATTTTTACAGGTTATTTCAATAATTTTTAGACTGTGTTTTACATGTAAAGTTGTATCCATTGCATCTGTTGTGATTAACATTTGAATCTAAATACAATTAATTCACTATGATGATAACTATTGAGGGCTATTGGGTTAGAAAAGTGTTACAATTGTCTGTTGCAATCGTCTTTAATTAGAATAAGAGTTTCCATAATGCAGGGGAAGTTGCTTGGAATGAAAGCTTTGCACAACAACATATGATTATAATAGTAATTATACATTGAACAATGAGATCTGTTTTTCCGAAGCATTGTGAAAAAGTTTCATATTTTTGTTTTGAGTAATTTTCTTATAGACATATACAATTTGTTTGCTTAAAGTAAATAAACTTATAAATAAGACTTAATGAACTTATAAACCTGTTTAATTGTGGGAATATTTTTGTTGTGTGAAATCCATATTAAATCTTATGTTGCAAGTCATAAAAGTTACAATAATCAATTGTAAATGAGTATTGACCTAATGAACTTATAAACCTGTTTAATTATGGGAATATTTTTGTTGTGCGAAATCCATATTAAATCTTATGTTGCAAGTCATAAAAGTTACAATAGTCAATTGTAAATGAGTATTTGTTAAACATTACTGGATACAAAAATAGCTGTGTCAAAGTGGTTCTGTGTGTGCATAGGTTTTGCAAGGAACAAATGCACCTGCAATTTTAAGTATTTATATAAATCATGCTATATATAGAAACCTATTTCAATGTGAGCTTTATTAATTAAATGACATTATTTAATAAATAAATGTACTAATTGTAATAAATAAATAAATAATAACAATGTTATAGTTGAAATTTTGTTGGTAATTGTAATCAATGTGAGAGGCGTATACTGCATATGGAAAAGAGGTGCAATTGAAAAACTACATTATCTAGAAGCGGAAGAAAGGAGAAGAACAAACACAAAAAAATGTTTTCATTGTGTAGAATGCGGTTTCACCATTTTCGTAGATGGTATAACGACATTAACGATTCAATATCCTTTTTTGGCGAAATAAACAAGTCGACACGTAATTGGGAATGTAAATGCTATTAACTCTACAATCACATCAATATAGTATTGGATGAAATTATTGACAACTTGTAAGCTAGCTGTCATTATTAGAAAATATTCACATTTAATTTGTTTCATACATGGAGTAATTGATTTCCGAATTTTGTGTTGTGTGTGGAGCATGATTGTTCAGAGGTCTTTGTTTCAGCCGGATGTATACCCCAGGAAGTTTTGTACACCCCTCCACGCGGGGGGGCTCGGGGGGGACTTGTCCCCCCTGCGGGGGTCCGGGGGCCAGCGGTCCCCCGGCGGGGGCTTGGGGGCAACGCCCCCGAAGCTAAAAAACAGAATGTATAATTGCCTTTGTAAAAAGTAATGAGTTAATTCTAGTCAATCTTGGAGCCGTTCATTCTAGGCGGAATGATCCCCCTTTGACGTAGAACTTATGTTTAGTTTAGGGTTTTTTGCCCTAGAAGGCAACCCCTCTATTTGTATGAGGGCATTGTATTTTGAGGCGGTGATAGAGGTGTATTCTATGTGTGAGCGGGAAACAGAGAGGTGAGACTGTGAGAGAAAACAGAGGATATTACAGCGGCTTTGCTATAGGTTGTGTCTCTTCATTTTGCTAAATAATAGAAAGGAAGGACTGGTTGTTCGAGGTGGACGTAGCCCAAACTGGGTGAACCACGTATATCTGTGTCTCTCTTGTTTTGTGCGTTTTCTGTGTTTATATTTCTGCAATATTTTATGTGTTCCATTGCTCCGTAATATATAATTTTCTAACAACTGGTATCAGAGCCGAAGGTCTATTTGGCTGATAAACTCGCAGGAAAAAAGGGTTCCTAGTTCGAGTGGGAGCAATGGCGGAAAATGGTAAGTTTAGGGTCGAGAAATTTAACGGCCAAAACTTCTCGCTGTGGAAGATGCAGATGAAAGATTATCTGTATCAGAAAGATCTATACCTACCATTGGGCGGAAAAACAAAGAAGCCGACGGATATGGACGATGAAAAATGGAAACTTCTCAATAGAAAGGCACTCGGAACAATACGGCTGTGCCTTGCAGCGTCGGTCGCCTTCAACATTTCGAAGGAAACAACGACAGAGGGTTTGATTAAGGCGTTGGAGAAACTATATGAAAAACCTCGGCCTCAAACAAGGTATTTCTTATGAAACGGTTATTTAATATGAAGATGTCGGAAGGTGGATCTGTTGCAGATCATTTAAATGATTTTAATACTGTTACAAGTCAGTTATGTTCAGTAGGGGTAAACTTTGATGATGAAGTTAGAGCTCTATTATTCTTGTGCTCATTGCCAGAAAATTGGAATGGTTTAGTAATGGCCATTAGTAACTCTGTGTCTGGATCTAGTACTTTAAAGTTTGATGATGTTGTCGGTGCTATCCTTAGCGAGGAAATGTGACGGAAAAGCTCCGGTGAGACAATGGGAAATGCTTTGAGTGCAAAGTCTAGGGGAAGAAAAATGGAAAGAGGAAAGAGCTCAGGATATCGCAGTAAATCAGGGAAAGGCAGATCCAAGTCCAGATCGGGGATAGCGTGCTGGAAATGTGGAAAGAAAGGACACCTAAAGAAATACTGTAGATCTCGGAAGGGAAAAGAAGGAGATTCATAGCAAGAAAACAATCATAAAGCAAATGTGACAGGTGAGGTGTTACAAGATGCTTTGATTCTTTCTTTCGAAAATATTACTGATTCCTGGGTGATAGATTCAGGGGCCTCATTCCATGCCACACCTGATAAGAAATACTTTCATGACTATGTTCAAGGAGATTTGGACAAGTTCATTTGGGT
Source organism: Pinus taeda (assembly GCA_000404065.3). Taxonomy (NCBI): domain Eukaryota; kingdom Viridiplantae; phylum Streptophyta; class Pinopsida; order Pinales; family Pinaceae; genus Pinus; species Pinus taeda. The sequence continues at coordinate 78,914 of APFE030297113.1, forward strand.
GATGATAAACCCTGTAAAATTGTTGGAATGGGCAAGGTTCTTATAAAACAACAGAATGGAAACCAATGGCTACTAAAGGAGGTAAGGCATGTTCCAGATCTAAAGAAAAATCTGATTTCAACAGGACAGTTAGGCGGTGAAGGTTGTGTGACAACTTTCACAGATAAAGCTTGGAAGGTCACCAAAGGAGCCCTGGTAATAGCAAAAGGCGAAAAGGTTGGTACATTGTATTTATGCAATGGAATTTCAAACTCTGTTAATGCTTTAACTTCCAAAGGAGCAGATGCAGCATTATGGCATCATAGGCTTGGACACATGAGTGAAAAAGAGATGAAGATTCTTCACTCAAGGAATTGTTGCCGGGTTTGAAGAATGTTGATTTGGACTTCTGTGAGAATTGCATTTATGGAAAACAGAAGAGAGTCAGATTTCTCAGAGTTGGGAAAGAAAAGAAGAATGAAAAATTGGAGCTTGTGCATACAGATGTATGGGGACCAGCTCAGGTATCATCTCTCGGTGGCTCTCGTTATTATGTTACTTTTATTGATGATGCAACTAGAAAAACTTAGATTTATTGTATTAAGAATAAATCTGATGTATTTGATACTTTTAAGAAATGGAAAGCTTTGATTGAGATTGAGACGGGAAATAAATTGAAGTGTCTTAGATCAGACAATGGAGGTGAATATTGCAGCAAAGAGTTTGATAAGTACTGTTCAGAGCATGGAATTCGCAGACAGAAAACAGTTCCAAGAACACCACAAGAAAATGGTGTGTCAGAAAGGATGAACAGGACAATCATGGAGCGTGCAAGGTGCATGAGATTGCATGCAGGATTGCCTTTACAGTTTTGGGCAGATGCTGTAGATACTGTTGTTTATCTAATAAACAGAGGGCCTTCAAGTTCCTTGGATGGTGGTGTTCCAGAGGAAGCATGGACAGGTAAAAAGGTAAACTACTCTATTTAAAGCCTTTTGGTTGTGAGGCCTTTGTCCATATTGATAAAGAAAATAGAACAAAGCTTGAAGCAAAGTCAAAGAAATGTACCTTTATTGGATATGGTGTTAATGATTTTGGTTATCGCTTATATAATTAT
>APFE030297113.1:82668-137068 GCA_000404065.3 Pinus taeda
TTCTAGTCAATCTGAGTCGTTCATTAGGCGGATGATCTGACGGTAGAACTTATGTTTAGTTTAGGGTTTTTTGCCTTAAAAGGCAACCCCTCTCTTTGTATGAGGGCATTGTATTTGAGGCATATATAGATGTGTATTCTGTGTGAGCGAGAAACAGAGAGGTGAGACTGTGAGAGAAAACAGAGGTTATTACAGCGGCTTTGCTGTAGGTTGTGTCTCTTCATTTTGCTGAATAATAGAAAGGAAGGACTGGTTGTTCGAGGTGGACGTAGCCCAAACTGGGTAAACCACCTATATCTGTGTCTTTCTTGTTTTGTGCGTTTTCTGTGTTTATAGTTCTGCAATATTTTATGTGTTCCATTGCTCCGTAATATATATAATTTTCTAACATATGTCAGAGATGATGACGTATGGGGAGAGCCACGTGCCAACACTATATTGTATCGGGCTCTTGTGTACGAAAACTGGCTTCACGTAAAAGCGGTCCGATTCGCATCAAAGTGGTTTGCGGTTTTGCTGCAGTGGTTTTGAAGTGCGCAGTTGAAATTAGATTTCAACAAATATTATCAATTTTATATCTCAACAAAAAAAAACAAACCTGTGCAAAAAATTATATATTACTAGTTTATAGAAATTTTAAAATTGACACATTCAATCAATTAAAAAAGTTCACAAAATGCCAGAAAAAATCCCAGCCAAACCGCGCAAGCGTTGAAGCCGCATTTTAAAATTGAGGCACCCATTAATTAAAGGAATGCACAAACCCCGGATAAAATCCCAGCAGAGCCACACAAACGTTGAAGCGGCATTTAAAAAAGAAAGAGCGATTTTTTTTCCTTAAGTGCTTCGTATTTTTTGATTCTTTGTCATGCTCCCTGCGATTCGTTCAAAGTTTTATTCATTGTCGCATTCCGTTGGGCACAAACCACACGGGAGAACGAATGGTTAAAAGTCAACGAATTACTCCAATAATTTTTTTATAGAAAAAAAGGACATGCACCTGTGGAAAGGCTCATGTAATTTTTTAAAAGGGATTTTGAAAGTGTTATATTTTTCTTTTAAGGAAGGAGTTTGCTTAAAGGGTCATGGTTTTGAATGCGTTATATTTTTCTAAAAGAGCATCACATTGTCTAAAAAATTCCTAAATTGTTAAAAAAAAGGGGCTGCTTTTCATGATTTTTTTAAGAGAATAGAAAGCTTTAAAAATATGAAAGGTTGTTGCTCAAATTATTGGTACGTTTTGTGATATTTTTGTGAAAGTGTTTTTGTTGTGAAAAATTGTAGACTCGTTTGTTTGTGAAAGCCAAAAAGTAGAGGTGTTTTTATTGTAGTTAAATGCAATGTCTACAGTTTGTTTTGTTTGTTGAGTTGTTGTAAGTGAACACTCAACAAATGGGAAAAACCAAGAGGTTAAGAAAATTGAAGCAATAAAAGGATATGTTTGATTGTCTTTTTTTCATGATGAGGAACAATGATAGCCAAGAGGCTTGGAATACCCTTAATAGGAGTTTTTGTATAAGGGGGGGTAATCTAGTTGAAGATGAAAAATTTGGTGAATCCCACTGTGCTCAGCCACAAGTGGATGATGAGTGAAGAATTTCCAGAAGTAGAGAAGGAGCACATAGATGCTCATAAATCCCATGTTCACAACCACAAGTGGATGAAAATTTTGTAGAAACTCTTTATATATTGAAACTACAAATTGTAATATGCTAAAAAGATTGACTTGAATCTACTCTACTCATCTGCGGAAATAAAAAATGATCAATGAAATCACGAAGCATAAAAGAGAAAGAATTCAATCACACATAACACAATAACTTTCTAGGGAAAACCACAACTAAAAACTCCTTCTATTTGTATATTGCATTAAACAAAAAATATGAGAATATTACAATGCTTCGCTCAAGCCCGAGCAACCTCTACACTATCTTTATATATCTCATTGCTTCCTATACAAGCTCGAGCCAATACTTAGACAATTCTGCTACCTACTAAGCTCTTACTTCCCTACACAGTTTCCTTGGGAATTAGCCCATCTCTAATTGGGAAATTCCAAAATTATGAATTACACAATCCTCATAGGCCTTCCTCTAATTGCATGCACCACCTGTACAATTCTGATAATTATACAACTCATAATATGCTGTCTCTAAACTCCAATCTCAACTAGGTCTTTCTCTGATTTGAGATGCATCAGTTAATTATGAGTGAATCTTCAGTTTACTGGTTGATCACTGTAGGTGACACCTAACTACAAGATTTTCCACTAATTCCTCCATTATTTGGAACTAATTTAACTGAATTTAACTATGTTAAACTAAATTAAATAATTACAACTGAAAATAAACTCAACTAGGGCTCCTATAAAGTAAGAGACACTTTACATGACTCTAGTTAGACTCTCAACTCAAATTAACTGAGATAACTAAGTCAAATTGATTTAGTGAACTCTTAGAAGTTGTCTTGAGATATGGAATTACAATTTAATTCCTAATTTAATTTAAGGATAAAATTAAATTAGAATTTTTTTGTTTCATTTTCAACACCCCTCTTAACAAGAAAGGGATTATCTACTACCCCAATCCTGCCTCTATGAAACTCGAACTTGCATCTTGACAATTCCTTTGTCAAAATATGTACACCTTATTCCTCTATAGGAATGTACTCCAGCAACATAATTTTCCTTTGCACATAATCTCGTAGATGGTGATACCAGATGTCGATATTCTTGGATCAATCATGAAAACATGGATTATTAGAGAGTTTGATACAACTCTGATTGTCACAGTAAATCACTGTAGGATTCATATGTTGACCAAATAACCCAACAAGGATCTTCCACATATAGATAGCCTCACAAGTTGCTTGACTAGTAGCCATGTACTCTACTTTTGCTCAATGGAGTGCAACTAATCTTTGCTTCTTCTTGTACCATGAAACTGCTTCTGAGCCAATACTGAAAATTCCCCTTGATGTTATCTTCCTTTCATATGGACTCCCTACCCAATCTGCATTTTTGAAGTCTTGGAACTTCACTCCCTCTCTTCGTCTATAACAAAGACCAATTTGAGTGGTACCCCTAAGGTACCTCAGCACATGTTTATATGCCTTCCAATAAAGTTTGGTCGGATTAACCCTATCTTGACTAAGCTCGTTAACTACAAAACACATGTATAGTCCTGTGTTTACCAAATAGATAAGTAAAATCACAAGGTGTATATAAATAGTAGCCTCCACTATTTCACCTGAAACAACATCTTCCTTCCTCCAATTACCTGCTGAAGGAGTCTCGATGGGTTTCCTTCTCTCAATGTGCAACTTCTTCAGGATCTCATTGTCATACTTCCATACAAAGCAATTAATGCATCCGCCCCAAGATCTTCATCTCGAACTCTCTTACAAGATCCTCTTTGAAATATTTTATCAACTTCTCATCACTTGTTAGAATCAAATCATTGACATATGATACTACAATAAAAAAATTATCTTCAACCACAATATGGTAAAGGTTCACATCTACTTCAGATTTGGTGAAGCCGAGCCCAGTGAAATAGCTTTCACTTCTAGTGTACCAAGCATGAGGTGCTTGTTTTAGTCCATACAATGCTCACTTGTGTCTCAACACATGTGGCTCTCTGTTAAAGATCTCAAATCCTTCTGGATGCTCAATATACACCTCATTGTCAATCATACTATTGAGGAATGTTGTCTTCACATCCATCTAATGTATGTGCCATCCCATCTGTGTTAGTAGTGCTAAAATAGATCTTATTGAAGAGTACCTTGCTAATGTGCAAAGGTGTCATCATAATCAAGTCCCTTCATGTGAGAAAATGCTATGGCCACAAATCTGGCCTGATGTTTCTCCACACTCCCATATGCTACTTCTTTTACCTTGTAAAGCCATCTAGAACTCAACACTGACTTGTTTGCTAGTCTTGGGACCACTTCCCAAACACAGTTTCTGATAATGGAGTTATAATCCTCAACCATGGCATCAACCCATACTAGTTTTTGCACTGCTTCCTTGAATGAGGATGGATCGACCTCTACACTCTCGCTCATAATAGCCATGTATCCAGTGTACTGATGAGTGGACCTCCTCTACTTGTGTTGTGATGTGGGTGCTCCCACATTCTCTCTATTATCATGCATCAATTTTTCAATCTCTTTTGTGTGCTTACTTCAATATCTAGAAGTCTTTGCATGAGTGGGAGCTCCCACTATTTTCTCCTGTATATGTGGCTACTCCACATCATCCTATGGTTCCTCCATTAGAGCTAAAAGCTCATCATCTGCATGTAATTAAAGCTCCCTCTCAAAAAAACATCTCATGGCATTCTCTCCATCAAACTTCACATCTCTAAGAACCACTGTCATCCTATTGGATAAAAAGTACAACTGATAGTTGTGAGGTGTATCAGTGTACCCCAAAAATATATCCAACTCAGCTCTTGGCTCTAACTTTTTCTACAAATATTATACGTGGACAAGCCTAAGTTTCACCCCTTATCCGAACTCATTTGGACACCTATTATGTTTATTATATTCAGTTCTATGTTGGAAATTAAGTAATGCCTTATGCCTCAAGGTACAACTTAATATTTCGACCCAAAGATCAATAATATATTTAATGGTCATGGTTCTTCCCTCGAGTTTATACAATAAACATCGTTTTTGGAAGACAAGTAGAGCTCAGAGTTCAAGGCACTTTGGTAGGGGAACTCCCAATCCATGTTGTCCAACTCACTTTGCTTCATATTCATACACATGGGTTCGCTATCCTTAGTTTTTGTGGATGGTGGGGATTCATTAAGATATCCAACTATGCTCACATGCCTTCTCGAAACCTTAAACCTCCTAAAACTAAATTTCACTGTCACTATGTCGCTTGCGCCTCATTCGCACTATTCCAGGTGAATTTCTTAGCCACCTCACCACTATTTGGTTCAATCGTTTAATGTGTCAAGATAGCTTTTATGGTTGTCATGTTTCAGGCACATAGTAATTTTTTCCCCTTTTCCCTAGTTCCAGAAGAGTCTATGAGCATCAAGTTTATGGAATGTTATGCGCAGGGAATGATGAGCAACTTTTCCTATCTAGTCTCCAGGTTTTGGGAGTTTCCAACAGGAAAACCTGTTGCACTCTAAAAGTAATATACCATGTCCTCCCCGCAGTGGTTCATTTGGTGCTATAGTGTTTGGCCTTGGTCACAGTTCATTTCAGGGTTACTTGAACTTGACACTACTTCCTGTGTACAGGTAACTCCTTCCAGTTTGAAGCGGCTACAATGTAAGGTTTACCATTTCCATAGAGGGTTTATAAATAATCTTTACAAATTTTTGGCATTGTTTTCATAGATGCAGTGTGTAACTTCTCTGGTGCGCATATTCTATTAGTTGTGTTCGATTCTTACCTTGCCTTTTCCCTGTATACGAAGTTGGCTTGCTTTGATTGATCACTCCTATCGATTTTCGACAAGGCACTTTACATCAGATGAGATGACAGTTTCAGTAGACGTTCCCTCAGCTCGTAGGAAATTGTTGAGGTTATCCTGTTGCAGTATCATGTTTTTTTTTTTCCTGTACCAGACTGTTCTTTGGTTCGATCTAGTTTCATACTATTCTTTCTTCGAGTAATCTGGCCTCCGTATCACTTAATGCTTTTACTATATCAAATTATTCTTGAATTCCTTTATATGACGAGCTGATGGTCTATCGACCTCAGCAGTGGATCTCTTTTGTCGGAAGGGTTTTCGAAGAAATACCAAGTGTTTAGGTCTTTGTTTTCAGTTGATTCAAGGATTTCCATTCGCTATTGTTCATGGTAAGACAAAAACCTCTCCTCAACTTACCTTTTGTTGAATTTGTATGGTTTCCTTTTACCGAGAATTAGCCATGTGTTTCTAGTGTGTGTTTGATTACAATCATTTTGTTTCATGTTAGGTTTCTAGGACCAAGTTTTCGTTGACAAATGTCCAACATTCAGCCATTAATAAGTGCGGAAAGTTGCCTACGCAAGGTAATATAAGTTTCTCCACTTTGTTTTTTTTGTGCTTAAAATCAATTTATTCTTTTCTACTACTTTAGATTCCATCATTTATTCTTCGTAACTCTATTGATAGTGGCACATAGGACCAGACATAGGGAAAGAACATATCATGATTTGGGGGTGGTCCCGCTTACCAAAATATCTATTCCCTTGTATTTTTTACTCAAATTTCAATAGTTCCCCAGGAGGTGATAATATTATATACCTAACCATTCTTCTTTTTGTTTTCTACAATGTTAACGAGCTTTTTGAAATATTAAATTAACGATTTCTCTCCCCATGACCCCTCTTCAATTGGAAGAGGCAAATAACCTGACACGCTTACTTACAACAGGTAATTTCTCTACTTATTTGATTATGATTGAGCACTCTGCACTAAGATTTATTTTATTTATATATTTTATTTCTGCTTGTTCTTAATACCTCTTATACAGGTAGAGTATGAGTAGGTTTTCTCAGTTGGACCACATCTTTTCCTTTATTCTAATCGTCCCACCACCAACATTAATATACAATGCTACAGGTCGGTGCGTTGTCCTTAATTTCAAGAAGTGTGTTCAAGAGGGTGTATCAACTAGAAATTGTTTTCTATTTTATACTATACATGGTGTCTGGTTAAATAGTTGCATATTGCCTAGTCATGAAGTCAATTTTCTTCTTAGAAGAAGAACCTTTGTATTATTTTTATAGTCATATTTAAAACCCTTAAGTGCTTATATATGAACTTGATATGGATTGTTGTTGAGATAATACATTATCCAAAATGTGATGTTTTCCTTAACTTCTTCTTCTAAAAGGGTTAATATATTGTTAATGTTAATATAATGTTCTTTTTTAATCTGTTAATTCACTTGTCTCCTTGAATGCATCTTAATTTCATAGGATATGTTTTCATATCCGTGCAATTGCATACTATTTTTTAGGGAATTTGTAATAGAAGTATGGCTTTGAATTGATGCTACTATCAAGGAGTGATTGCTTCTATATTTTTTTCTATGAACTAGTGAGGAATTTACTTTGCTCTTCACACCACTCTGTATATCTTTAAAAATTATATTTCTTTTCCTTTATACTTATATCTTAACTATGTATTATTAAGGGAAATGTCCCATTTTGTTTTTCCTAAAAGGATTATATTTTTTTCTATGAACTAGTGAGGAATTTACTTTGCTCTTCACACCACTCTGTATATCTTTAAAAATTATATTTCTTTTCCTTTATACTTATATCTTAACTATGTATTATTAAGGGAAATGTCCCATTTTGTTTTTCCTAAAAGGATTTTTCACTATGACTAGCTAAGATCTCTACAAGAGTGCACCAACTCAATTTAACTTGCGCAGGAGGCACTGAGCAAAGTAGCACAAAAATCTCAAATTAAATTTTTAGTTAATCATTCCCATCCTTCTCACTCAATTTCCCATTCATCACATTTACAACTCGTGAAATCATATGCATGTACTAGTAGACTAATATGTTCCTACTATCTAATAACAACTACCTTCACTACCCTCATTTATTGAGTTGGAATATGCATTAGTGATCTTGTTAATTTCTAAATAATTAGCCTCAATGGATAAGCCAAATTAGGTATATTTTTTTTGTTTTTCAACTTCAATTTCAATATTTTTTTGCTTACAAGGTAGATCATGGTTCTTGGGAATGTATCTATTGCAAAGTATAAAGAGTTTCATCCCTATGCTACTACCAATTTCCCAACTCTATTACGAAGTTTTTTATTTATTACTCCATTCCATCCTCAAAAAATAATTAAAATAGGCCGTTAATTGTTAAATCCACTTTTCCTGTAATAATCATTAAAGTGACTACCATAAAACATACCTCCTAGTGAGATAATTCCAAAAGTGTTATACCATAATTACTAGAATAACATAATAAATCCTAGTAAGATAATTCCAATTATCTTATGATAGGTTCCTAATTTAGCAAACTTCCTACATATATATAGAATGATATATTTGTTTTTTCAATAGAAGTCACTTCTAAATCTCAGAATATACACAATTACTCTACAAACTCAGAATTCAATAATTAAATAACTATTGTGCAATCATCTTATTTATAAATCTAATAGCACATTGCATCTCCATCTAATTTTTCATACTAAGGACATAATTATGAATATAGGTATATACATGAATTAGGATATCATAGCATAATCCTTACAACAAGAGTTATCAACAAAATATCAATTGGGTTGTTATTTGGGAACATCACTTTGTTTACCACCCAACCTTGAACTGAGCAATTGAGAATTCTATTTCTTAACTTCAATAGAAAAAATTGAAATTGTCCAAAAGACAAAACTAAGTATAATTAAACAAATTTAGGTTCATAATTTTCTTCGAACAAAATCGATTAGAAAACACATATGAAATTACAAATAAAGGAAGACACAATAACAAAGGAGAATATCACTTCACCAAAAATTTGACACAGGAATCATGTAACAACTTTTGTATTACTCAAATGTTTGCACTAGAAATTTGTGGAACAACTTTACATCAATGATCATTTCATTTTACATAAACATCAACTTCTACTACTTTGAATTATGAAGTACTTATAGAAAATAATTAAAAAATATCTTTATGTCAAAAGATCAAGAAAGAATCCTAAAATATCTAAAACTTTACACAAATTTAGGAATTTTGGAACAGGTGGAGTTAATGGCACTATTGTCGAGGATGCTTGTTGATGACTGGTCCCAAAAAGGTGTTGCCTTGCTATCTGAGATAAAACATGTTTCACTCAATTAATTCACACAAATAATCCCATCGATCTTCACTAGTGATAGAAAGTTTTATTAGCTTTCTATATGTTTCATCAACTGAAGTATATTTCTCAAATGTAGTCTTGTTGATGAAAATGTGTTTGATCTCATATTTAATGAACAAATAAAACTCTAGGGCCTCTAGGAAAGATTTTCTTATAATAAGTCATTTTACCCCTGCAAATTTAGACTTATCTTGGGAAACAGTAAAAAGTTTGTGGTTGTAGTCACTCAAACTGATTAGTCTATCATTAATTTCTATCAAACTTGATATCCCTCTTTGATTTAGTAAATTGAACTTGGTATGAAACCTCTGAACATTAGTTTCCAGAGCTTGACACTTATTCTCTAGTTGTATCATAAGGTTCCTCTTATGTAAAACTTTATTTATCTCCAAAATCGTTTATGTTCTCTCTGCAATTTGAAGCTCCTCCAATTCTTCCTTAGTTTTAGAATCAAAAACTTTGATTAAGATCGTTTCCTGATTCGTCTTGTCTCCCAACATTTCTCTTACCTCCTTTATCATTGTTTTTTATCTTTGCATCAATTCATCTTGTTCAAATATGATCATAATTGATGGCCAAATTTCTATGATGGCCTGATTTATCCACCCAGATGTTTTCTTTGGCTTGTGATAAAGTTTGAGCCATTATTAACTCACTCTCTAAAAAAATTATTCTCTGCAAGCATGTGAGATTTTTGTAATTCCACTGCATAGGAGTTGTATATCTTCAATTTTTTTTCCTGTAAATTATTTAACTCATCTTTTAACTTCTCAATTTCTTTTCGGTTGGTGTTGGTGTTGTTGTCAATGTAGAAGCCACTACTATTCATGTGAATGAAATATGCACTGCAGTTACTGGAACTAAAGCCAACTGTGAGAATTGCTCTTTCACCTTGAGAAATATTTCTAGTTCCACCTCGATTTCTTTGATCTAGACATTCTATTCACTTATTATCTTGAACATGCCTTCCTTTTCCTTTTCTAGCTCTCCTTTTTCCTTGGTTTGTGGATCCTTTGTAGATGGCGGCTTGAGCTGCTTCCTCAGAGCTTTTATATCTGCATTCTTTTTTCTCACAATATCCTCTAGTGCATTTACATCACTAGGGTCATAACCTAGCTTAATGAATAAGTACACTAGTGATTTGATTCTTGTATCCTTTGCTAAAGATGAGATCTTCTCTAGATTCAACTGTAACTGTGTATTCCTGATGGAGGCCTGCAGTTTTGAAGTTGTCATGGAAGTATTAGTAAAAGTTGAGTATAGAATCTCTCTAGTCTATTTGTACATATCCATCTAATCAATCAGATGGATTTGATTAGTCTCAATGGAAAAAGTTATCTTCTTGTGGTGATTTTAGGAATTGAAACCATGCCTGTAGAAAAGTCATTTGCATTCTTCCTTGTTTAGTATTAAAGGCTAACAAAAGCCTATGTTTGAAAGAAGAAGTTTACTTCCAAAATTGAGTATATGTGTTGGCCTTTACCATTTCATTTTTTTTCTTGATTTCTTTGTACTTAGCAAAAATATTTGGCTCTATTTGGTCTTGAGCCAAGTCTATTGTCTATGCTAAATATGGAGGATCTTGTGACTTTGAGGAAGATGAAGATCCTACAAAAATTTCTTCATGTCTTGTACCTGGAAAAATATTTTCTGGTCTTGTAGAAACATGTAGACCTATCGAAACTATAGTAGCCCATTCTTCACCATCCTGCATGAAAACTGGTTTTAGATTAGTTTTTTGCTTCTTTGTATATATTAGAAAATCCTTGGCTCCAATTTCTGTTACTACAAGAGACTTTTCTTCTCTTGGCCTTTTGTCATGCTTCTCCTAAGGTACTAGAGTCTATGAAGTGGTTGTAGTTAGAACTTTTTCTTCACCTTCTTGCAGAGTGTTCTCCTCCCACTGGTCCTCGTTCATGAATTTTTCAATCTCTGTCTTGGGAGTGTGAGTGTAAGGAGTGGTCTTTTATTCCACTCTTAAACTGGAAATTATGTTGAAGGGGTCATATGGCCAAATAAATCTTAATTAAAAGTTCATTTGTTTGAAAAGTGCTTCCTCTTTGCCTGCTACTTTGTTGTTACATAAGAAAGGACACACTTGGGTCTTGATCTTGAATTGCGTCTTCTTTTTAGCTAAAAAAAGGTGTGAGTCATGCATGTTGATCATTTTCCTTATATATTCCAATGAGAAATTTCTCATAGGAACATATTTTTCCATATTTTATGGTGGCATCACACAGCCATACAATTTAATTCTATGTAGTTCTAGTACAAGTACTAGTCTCCTCTTTTAACTTGTTCACTGAGGTGTAAGGTTCTTTGTATCTCAAAACCTATTCTATGTTCCATATTAATATTAAGAAGGCATGCAACCGTATAAATGAATTGGTCTATGAAATCACTGAAACTGAAATTATTTGAACTCCTCTAGACCAAAGAGGTCCACTAGATGATTGATTGTGTATTTCCTTGTTCATCTAGTTTCTGCAAAGCAATTGGAAATATGTCTACTTGGTAAAATAAAAACATATAAAGTAGCGTTGGTACATGTTTAAACATTCCCTTTTTTGTAATCTTGAGAAAGTTTTCATGGATGTTGTTTGTAAGGAATTGAATTAAATTAAACATTACAAAAGGTTTTTATTATGTGGAAAAGATGGACATAAAACGTAGGATAGTTTCATCCACTGATTGATCTAATTGATACCCTAGGAGACAAGATACTAATGAGACAATTTGCTTTCTCTTTTATGGAAAAAGGGAGGCTACATATGATGGATTATTATTTGTAACTTAGACATCTTCTCGCAAGAAAATTTCAAATATTTTGGCTCTTTCAGAGAATTTTAGCTTTTGGTAAAGTTCCATGAGGGAATCTACAGAGAAAGGGCTTAAAGAATCATTTTGGGGACTTGAAGCATCTGGTTAATTGACTCTAAGGTTATAGCAAACATAATGTCTCTATTCTGAGCCACAATGGCTCTTTGGCTAGGGATATACCTGGCTTCACAAAATAAAACAAAATCTAGAAAAGGGTGAGTCTGGGGAGACATGAAGTGTGGCAAGAGGGATTCGAATAGGTTGATTTCATCACTCTGGTCTCTAAAGGTTTACTTGAGCCAATTGTCAGGTTCAAACAAGTCGAACTAAAAATTGGTCTCTGTGATTTTATATTGCTGGTCGATCAGGGGTAAGTGGTTTAGGTCAATGTTAGGAGGGTCATTGGGTTTTCAATGGTTGGTTTTGACTATCCATTAGGTGCCATTTTTTTAAATTAGTAGGATAATATGTAAAGAACGAGTGGTTTCTACCCAATAAGATTCGGTTTCTTGTGGAATAATTCACTTTATGTAATAGGTAACTGGTTGAGAAACAACTATCTAGAATCTGTAGTGGGTGGTAGAGAAATTTAGTTGAGGAAATGGCGATTTTAAACCACTACACCTATTCTCTGAAGTAAACAGGAAGAAGAAAGGGGGGCACAATGAACAACTGGGAGTTTTTTATAGGCAATTGACAATCCCCATTATGTCTGTCCATTATAGAATAGGTCCATTGTGATTTGGTTCATGTTTAGGAGAAAGTGGTTATCGTATAATGGATAGGGTGTAATGGGAAAAATAGGTGTCAAAACAGGGAAAAGATGTGATAGTAGGGAAAGGCAATGGTATGTTGGAGCGGGGAGGAAGCGTGGCATAATATGATTGGAGAGGGAGTAGATACATGGTGGGTGGCACCAAGGTGATAGGCAATTATAGACATTGGCAAGAGATGGAGTGGTTTCTTTTGGGGGGGGGAGGGTTAGGTGGTAAGAGGTTTTGAGTGGGGGGTGCAAAATGTTGAGCACTTGCCATGTAACATGGGGCTAGGTAAATTGAATCCACCTTTCAAGCCTCACCCTATTGATAACGATAGATTAGACCGAGGGTCCATAATTGATCCCCTATCATTGATTCGAAAGTGGTAGATCATGGTGATTGGATTATGCACCCACTATACCACAAACAGACAAATTAAGTTTGTCCTCTCTCAAGCTTATCACAAATCAAAACTTTAGCACCAATATCTCATTTACAAATTGTTAATCGTGCTTAAATGACATGATTAATTTATCACAAGGACTAATTATTCTAAAACATATTTAACTAACCCTAAGGGTGCATTTAATCTAGCAAATCCATTTTTATTAATTTTTTCTAAAGTTGTGGAACTTCTATTCTAATTCTTATTTATCAATTTTAACCAAGATTAAATATGTTAGTTAATATTTCTTTGATCTACGTAATTAATTTCAACCAAGATTAAACTGGATGGTTGATTTATTCACTAACCTAGCCAACCTTATTTAACTCAGTTTAACCATGATTAAACAGTATGATCAAACTTACGAAATCTATTTCTATGTGGCATTTAAACAAACTGCACACTTTATTTGAAAATTTTCTAAAGTATCTTTGAAACTTTTTTTTTTTTTTTTAGTGCCATTTAGACTTGCTCACTTGCATACATATTTTTCTTTTTTGGGTTTCTTCATTCTTTTCCTTTTCATTCTAGTTTTTTTGCATATACATTTTTTTTAATCCCTTTTTTCATCATAAATTTTTGTAAATCATTTCCAAAATACAATATTATTCACAATTTCTATCAACTGAAGGACAATACCAAATCATCATTTGATCCTATGAAGTATAGGACCCTAACACTATGTAATGTGAATTACCTTCATTACCCTCATGTATTGAGCCCATATATGCATTAATGAGCTTTTTAATTTCTGAACAAGTAGCCTCAATGTATAAGCCAAACTAGGTATATTTTATTTGTTTTTCAACTTCAGTTTCGATCTTTTTTCTATTTACAATGTATTTCATGGTTCCTGGGAGGGTATCTCTTGCAGAGTATAGAGAGTTTTATCCCTATACTACTACAAATTTCCTAACTCTATTACAATTTTGTTTATTTCCTAAACCATTCGATCCTCAGAAAATAATTAAAATAGGCCCCTTAATTCTTACATCCACTTTTCCAATAATAATCATTAAAATTACTAGCATAACAACATACCTCCTAGTGAGATAATTCCAAAAGTGTTATACCATAATTATTAGTATAACATAATAAATCCTAGTAAGATAATTCCAATAGTCTTATCATAGATTACTATTTTAGCAAATTCCCTGCGTATCTATAGAATGATAGAATTAATTTTTCAACAATAGGCACTTCTAAATCTAAGAATATAAATAATGTCTCTACAAACTAAGACTTCAATAATTAAATAACTACTATACAATCATCTTACTTACAAATTTAACAGCACATTGTATCTGCATCTAATTTTTCATATTAAGGAAATAAGTATGAATAGAGTTATATAAATGAATTAGGATATCATAGCATAGCTCTTACAACTAGACTGATCGACAAAAAATGAATTGGGTTATCAATTGCGAATGTCACTCTATTTACCACCCAACCTCTAACTGACATTGTCGATTTCACCCCCTTGTTGGGATGACCTTCCCGGGGATTGATGCCCTCTATTGATCCCTTCAATAGGTATTTAATACCTTTCTTTCATGATAAAGTTTCTTTTAGTGGCATCCCACTTTTGTGGACCATTTTTATACATTTTCCTAGGATTTTCCATGAAATCTTGCCTTTCTCTCCTATGGTGCTTTTAGGATTTTCTAATATTAGCATCTTTCTCCATCTAAGTAGATTAATGGATTTCTCTCTCCCATCCATTAAGCTTATGTACAATTTCATTCTAGATTTTTTATCACGAAATAATCTCCAAATCTCATTTACCAAAGAGATTTTTGTTTTGTTTCCTTTAGTAAGTATCTCATAATCAAGTGTTTCATTCCAAAGTTCATTCGACCCCTCTATTTATTTACTATTCAAATTATTTATTTACATAACATATCTATGTCTTGAATAATTTATTACATCCACAGAGGGATATTACATTGACCTTTATGAGATTGTCCTTTAGTGCCATATTCATGTGCTCACTGTTGTTTTGAAATAGGTCTGTTAAGGCCTTCCACATTGCAAATGGAGTTTCCTTACTATGGAGGTTCAAGATAGTATTATCTTGAAATCCTTCTAGGATAATCCTTCTCGCCTTTGCCACAATTTTTCTCCACTCTGCAAGATCTTGAGCATCATCTCGCTTAGCAATATCTTTGTCTATGAATTACTCAAGCCCATTGTATTCCAACACTTCCTCCATCTTGTCCTTAAAAGCAATATAGTTTGAACTATTGAGAAGGAAATATTCGAGTCTCAATCCGTAAAATGACATCTTGATGGCTCTAAAGTATGATACTATAAATTCAATTTCACTTGCAAAAGAAAAACTCATATTCTCCTCTTCTATAGTGATTTCAAATCTAATACCATGTAGAACTTCCTTGTAAATTCAAACTGTAAATTGTCATATGCTAAAACAATTGAATTGAATATACTCTACTCATCAAATGAAATAATAGACGATCGATGAAATCATGAAGCATAAAAGAGAAATAATTCAATCACGCATAACACAATAATTTTCTGGGGAAGGTCACAACTAAAAACCCTTCTCTATGTATATTTCATTAATCATAAAATATGAGAAAGTTACAATGATTTTCTCAAGCCCAAGAAACCTATGAAATATCTCTATCTATCTCACTGCTTCCTAGACAAGCTCGAGCCAATACTTAGCCAATTATGTTGCTTGCCAAGCTCCTATTTATTTTCCCAGTTTCTTTGGGAATTAGCCCATATTTAAATGGGAAATTACACAATTATGAATTACGAAATCCTCATAGGTCTTCTTATGGTTGCATGCACCACTTGTATGCTTAAGATGATTATATAACTCAGAGTACATTGTCCATGAACGCCAATGTCAACTAGGTCTTTCTCTGATCTAACATGCATGAGTTAATCTTCAGTTCACTGGTTGATTACTGTAGATGACACCCCACTCCTATAGGTTACACCCCACTATTAGATCTCCCACTAATTCCTCCATCTGTTGGAACTAGTTTAATTGAATTTAGTTTAGTTAAACTAAATTAAATAATTACAACTCAAACATGGATCTTATAAAGTAGGAGACACTCTACATTACTCTAGTTAGACTCTCAACTTGAATTAACTGAACCATCTAAGTCAAATTAACTTAGTTAAATATTACAAGTTATGATGAGATGTGGAATTACAATTTAATTCAAGGACAAAATTAAATTAGGATTTTCTTGTTGCATTTTCAAAAAAATTGATGATTTCTTCAACAGAGCTTATTGATAGAAACTTGGTGAATCTAGCAACATGGCTTGTTGATGATAATTTAGTGAATCCAACAACAAAGCTTGTTGGTGATAATGAAGATGCCATTGAAGCAACAAATATTATGTTGAATCGAGCAATTCAATTTGTTGGTGTTAAATTTGATGAATACTTTTTACCTCATGATATATGGTTACAGATGATGCAACAAAAACATGATGTGGACATAATGCTATTCCGTGAGAAAATCACACTTGAATCTGAAAACCAAGTGGAATACAACTTCTTTGCAGAAGCACAAGTTAGTAAATAAGTGGAAGAGACAAAGACAGAGAAAGAGAGACAAAGACAACTCAATAGAGGCAAAGCCAAAGAAGAAATCACATAAAGATAAAGAAAAGGGATAGAAGCAGAGGCAAAGAAGGAACTGCAACAAGACAAAGATCTCATTGTAGAGATAAAGAAAAAAATAGATGTGGTTCTGCAAATATTATTAATTCCAACATTAATTTCCGGTGTGGAAGTACAAAAAACTCTTATGAAGAAGACCTAAGTTTCCTTAAAGCATGGCTTGCAAAACCATGTCTGGATGAGGTCTGTATAGATGCTACATAAATGAATGTTGAAGACAACATGCCTAATGAACACATCAATGAAATTTTCATGTATTGAAGTTTCGAAGAGATTAAATTTTATTCTCATCTTATGTTGTAGCAGATTGATGGTCAAAAGTGCACTACTGAACATAATCTATTGTAGCAACCCAGATACGAGCCATTATTTGAAGACTTCTAGGACATGCTTAGACAACCTGGAACAGTTGAAGACCTACACCAAAAAGGGAAAACAATAAGGTTTTTAGGATACAACAAGAAGGAAAACTAAAACAATTTAGAGCCTACAAGATCTGGAAGAAGAGAAGAAGAGAAGTAAATCTAATTGATGTCAATTTTTTAAATTGTATTCCTAGCTAAGGCATAGACCAACAAACATATTCATTAAATTTTTTTGTGGTTGTAATTAAGCGGGAGTATTGGAGAATCTAATTCCAACTACCTGCTAGGTGTCAAAATTGTCCATCCAATTGTCCTAGTAGAGTTTTATTTAGTCTAGTTTAGTTCAGTCTTACTGCAATCATTTATTGTTGATGTCCCCAATGTAATCTTATTTAACTCATTCATAATGTTAAAAATCAGAAGTATTCCCTAGAAGTTATCAAAAGAAGGAATAATTCAAGGTAACCACAAACCTAATCTTTTATACTCAGGTTCTAGCCAACCTAAATCTTGAGAGGGCTCTCTCTTTATTATTTAACTTTGTTTTGGGTGAGATTTTAGGCTAGTTCTTAGTGTTCATATGATTTTGATTGAAGGTTGGGTGGTGGAATTCTTGGAATATATGGATATAGCTAGGTTTTTAAAGCCATTGGGCTATGGATTCAATCAAAGGATGGCTTAACTGGACCAAATCACTAAAGGGAGTGTTTACAGGGTAGGCTAGCAAAGGAAAAGGAAAATATTCTTCTTCAATGGATGAGATAGTCCTCACTAGATTGAAATGGAAATGAAGAATCCTTAGACTGGGATCAAGATGAAGAGTAGGAGGTGATCATGAGAAAAGGGCAACTAAGAATCCTTTACTATAGACTGGGGGAGAACTACGGAAGTAAGGGAGCATTTAAGAATTCCCTAACTAAGATAGTTTAGCAGAAAACATAATGAAGGTAAAAAATCAAGACAGAGTGCATTAAAGCAAGTTCTGAAATATCATTCCTAGTTTACCATCTAGATTTTATAGAAACACATATGATTATTAATAGACAGAAAGAAAAACAATAATACACATGAAACAATACTTATTTGATTTTTTCTTTACACAAGAATCCTATAAAATGTTTGAACTTTAGTCCATGATCCAGGAAGGGGATCCAATCTTTATATAATAACACTTTAACTTGATAAGGAAATTTCTATAGAAATGTCTTTGAATCCACACTAAATACTTTGAAATGTGAAGTATTTATAAAAAAAAATATTACAAAATATCTCATAACAGTTTGAGAATTAATCTAGGAAATCAAAATATCTTTAAGCATGAAGATAGAGACAAATGGAAAACTGCATCATGTTGTCCCTCTTATTGTGGTAGTGCTAGTTGTTGTAGTTGAAAATGAACCCTTTTAGGCTGATTGATATGTGTACGTTGGAATCATCTTTTTCTTTGGTTTTTAACTGATGCTCTTTAACCTATTACTCTTTGACCCTGTTTACTTGTTTCATATGGATACCATTCAAATTTACTGTTGTAAATTATAGTACATTTGTCATTTTTTCCCACCATTCATCTTCAAGTAACTTTACCTTCATCATCCTTTTATGTATCTCATCCACCTCAGTGCATTTGGCGAATTTTGGTTTGGTGACAAATAGATGTATCACCTCATGCTCTAGGAAAAATAGATTTTCTAAAGTATCATATAATGCTTTCCTTGTTGGAAATTCTTTCACTCCTGAAGTGCTTTCCTTTTGCTTTGCTATCCTGCCCCGCAAACACTCCCTTTAGTGATTTGGCCCAGTTAAGCCATCCTTTGATTGACACCAAAGCCCAATGGCATTTCAAACCTAGCTCTATCCATTTGTTCCAAGAATTCCACCACCCAACTTTCAATCAAAATCAAAATCCTTATGAACACTAAGAAATAGCCTAAAATCCCATGGAAAACAAAGTTAAACTATAAAGAGAGATCCCTCTCTAGACTTAGGTTGGCTAGAACTTAAATCTAAAATATTAGGTTTATGGTTACGTAAGATTATTTCTTCTTTTGATAACTTCTAAGAAAGACTTCTGAGTGATAACATAGTGGCGACTAGACTCGATTGCCCAGTCTTAATAAACCTTTGAGAAATTTCAAATCTTTATTTCAAGCCTCTTGAAGGATTTATTAGAATTTGTTTATAAAAATTTCAAAAAAAAAAAAAGTAACTAGAAAAGTTTGAAATTTTGGCTTCAAGGAGAACTCACTATACTAGAGCCAATCCTGATCCAAACCCTCCCCAAGTATATGATAATCCTAATTTGATTTCAATAATATCCAGAAGACAAGACAGTTCAGCCAGTCCTACACCTTCAATTAAAGAAGATTCCTGCCAAGAGGAGTGGTTGTTTTTAGAAGACCTCCCCTTTGACGAAGCTTTTGACCTTTCCCTATTTAGAACCGGGTCTGAGAGTGCACTTGATGACATAGTTCTAGATCCAGAATTTACAATAGAACATGAAACCCAAAGGGAAAACTTGTCAATTGATTAATAAATTCTAAATTCCCCTCAGTCATCCCTTACTATTGTTAAGATCCCTGAGCTTTCTGAAATAATATCAACTTCCTTTAGTTCACCATTATTCCCTTCCATCTCTGAATTTCATTCAACACCTCCTTTTATACCTTCACTTCCCCACCAACCTACCATTACACATCAGTCACCCATTACTCCCACTTCTCCATTACCCACTATATCATCTCCTGGTAACCAAACTCCACTTCTTAGTCCTACCCAACTTAGAGGTATGGCAAATAGATATGACCCTCTTGTGTTTCCTACTCTACGAGGTGCAATGCCACAAGATTATGAGAACAAAATTGTCTAATTTGATGGCATAAGACCCTATATACCACAAAAACATACAAGAAAGTTGTCAAACTGTTTTGAATTACATGAAATTCATATTGGAGATGTTCAAATGAGACTGTTTTCTCGGACTCTAGCTAGTGATGTAAGAACATGGTTTGGATCTTTACCTGCTAATAGCATAGACACTTTGGAAGTGTTTTAGCAGCCATTTTTAAATAGATGGGAGAAGAAAAAGAAACCTCTACAGATTCTTTCAGAATATGAAAAATAGGGGGGCAAATGAAACAATCTAGGACAACTGTACTAGATTTAACAATATATATAATGCAATATCGGTCGACCTTAAAACCTCCCTTGCTTAGCTTTGATAAAGCTTCCTGATGGGTTTGACACTGATATGACATTTCAACTTAGAGAGAGGAACCCTCCAACTGTAGAAGATATGTAGAGTGTGGCAGTTAGTGTAGAAGCTAACTTGCTAGCAAAAAGAGCTAGGGTTAGGAATGAAATGAGAGCACCCTTGAAAGATGAAGCCACACCCTTTGACATTAAAATGGATGCCCTAGACAAAGGAATGGAAATACTGATGGATAGGATGGAGAACATTGAAAGGAAGCCTCATTGGGATAATCAACAAGCACCTCCAATGAGAAATCCAAACTTTGGAAAAAATCAAAATCAAAACACTCAAAGAAATGGACCTGATCAGAATATTAGGCCTCCTTTTCAAGAAAAATATGCTAAAACTTCCCACTTAGAAGACCCTAAACAAGACACACAAATTAACCTAATGGGATTAGATGAGGAGGAAACTATCTTTTTGACTCAAGATGATCAAGAATTACATATGCTTTAGTAATTATAGAATCAATCTGGAGAATCATTCGATTACAAGCAATGGTATGATTCTACTATCTTTGAAGTGCACAAACAATACAATTTGAGGAGTAACAAGAACAATGATACTCCTGAACAAAACAAGAAAGTAGTACCAAATCCACCTAAGAAAATTAAAGCAGTTCTAGTTACAAAAACTCTCCAAATCCTATCTAGACCAAATCATAATCCTTCTAGTCCCACCATTGTAGATATAACCAATGACCAATCCCTAATAAACAACCATCGACCTCAATCCCCTCCAAGGAGACAGTGGAAGGAACTCCTAACATTATATTAGAAAATCCATTAAAAAATACTTCAAATACAGAAAAAGAAGAGTAATATGCTGCAAACCCTACTGTTAAAATTCGAGACACTCAAACAAAGAAATGCCCTTTGCCTTTCAATTTTGGGCCCAGAGGTGGCCAAATTTAAAATCTCGCTTCCTTTAATAGAGCTAATTAAACATGAAACTTACAAATCTCAAATAATCAAATATTTAAACTTCATTGAGAATGAAGACTCTGTTAACTTATTTGATGATCAACCTGACCTTATTTTCGATCCTGGTGCTAATGGAAAACTAATGGAAGGAGGGATACCACCCTTTTACATTAGCCTTAATATTCACAATAAAATCCTACACAATGCTATGCTAGATTATGGGGCTTCACACAATCTAATGCTTAAATATTTTACGGAGAAATTTAACTTAGATATCAGTAGGCCGTACAAGGACTTGTTTTCATTTGATTCAAGTCAAGTAAAGTTCCTAGGGCTGATCAAAGACCTGTGAATTTCCCTAGTACAATACCCTGCTAAGACTATTATTATGGAAATAGTTATTGTTGATATACCACCTAAATATGGCATGTTATGTCTAGATCATGTGGGGATAAACTTAAAGGATTTTTGCAACTTGACATGTCACATGCCGCAATTTCACTTTTTGGACATCCTAAAGAACTATATAGAGAGACCTTGATGAAATATGTAATGAGTAGCCAGAAGAGGCCTCAAAAGTTTCCTATATATTCCATGCACTCTGACATCGATTCTTTCATTCGATACAATGCTGAACCAAACCAAGAAAATACTTCAAACAACATTACTTCAGAACCAAAAGAAACTAAAGTTGTATTCTAAAATCATGTTGTCCAAATTCAAGAGCTTTCATATAAAAAAGATGATCAAGATACCTTAAGAAAAGAAGATTTTGTTCCCCTAGACAGTAAGAATTATGAACATGAAATACTATGGCATATTGAATTTCAAGGGTCAATGAACAAACTAGGTGCAGGAACATGAGTGTGGATTTATAATTTAGAGAATGATCACTCATAGGGGCATGCTTACAAGCTAAACTTCAAATGTGCTAACAACATGGGTGAGTATGAAGCTCTTCTTTTAGGTCTCAAATTGGTTAAAAGGTTAGGAGCTATAAGAGTTTCTATTATGGGAGATTCTGAGTTGGTTACTAAACAAATCAAAGTTGTATATATGATTAGATATCCTTGGTTAGGTTTTTACAGAGGAACAATTGTAGAAATATTCAATACCTTCTTAGAAACTAAGCTTGTAGCCATCCCAAGAAAACACAATACACAGGCTCATAGTTTAGCAATGTTTGCCAACACTTGTAAGTTAACATTTCAACCTAACCATTAGTACACTACTAAGGTTAGGCACAGACCTGATATCCCTAACAACTTGAAAAACTGACAAGTGTTTGCTAATGATCAACAAATAAACAATTTTCTATCTTTAGAGGAATAATTTGTAAATAGCAACATAGATACTGACATAACATTAGATCTTGATTTTATAGATAAAATCGTGATTAACAAATTAGAAGATGAAGAGATAGATAGATTCCATTCCACAAAGTTTAAAAAATCAGATATTCAAAACCTAAAGAAAGTTGAAATTGAAGAGATAATTAATGAAGATTCTGAGATCATTAACCTCAAAGACAACGTTTTGCCCAAAGGATTAACCCCTTTGGAAGACTTGTTTGATTTAAATGATGTCCCTAGAAAACCAAAGATGGAACCCATAAAATATTATATAGAAGAGTGTAACATAGGCTCTAAGGAAGATCCTAAATTGATAAAACTTTCAAAGTCTTTGCCTCCTGCTAAAAAAGTGAAATACATAGAACTGCTGAAGGAATTCCTAGATGTCTTTGGTTGGAGATATGAGGACCTCAAGTCCTATGACACCAGCATAATACAACACATTATTCCCATAAAAGAAAACTAGAAACCTTCTAGATAGAAGCTTAGAAGGATTAATCCTATTCTATTGCCTTCTATTGAAAAGGAAATCAAAAGAATGTACGAAGTCAAGATAGTAGCACCAATTAGATTCTCTGATTGGGTTTCGAATTTGGTGCCCACAAGGAAAAATACTGGTGAGATTAGACTATGTCTTGATCTTATAAATCTCAATAAATTTTCACTTGAAGACAATTACCCTCTCCCTAAAATGGATTACATATTACAAAGGGTAGTAGGTTCAACTAGAATCTCATTGTTGGATAGGTTTTCTAGTTACAATCAAATTTTAGTTCACCGAGATGACTAGGAAGAAACCGCATTCACTACTCCTTGGGGCACATTCATGTATGTGAAGATGTCTTTTGGGTTAAAGAATGTAGGGGCCACTTTTCAAAGAGCTATGGATAGTCTTTGCTAAGGAAATCCATGACTTCTTAGTAATATACTTAGATCATATCATTGTATTCTCAAAATATGATAAGCAACACTTAGATCATCTAAGGCAGGTCTTCATCAAGTGTAGAAAGTATGGAATTTCTTTAAATCCTAAAAAAACTTTATTTGAGTTGGAAGAGGGAAAAATTTTAGACCACATAATCTCTAAAGGTGGTATCTGAATAGATCCTATGAGAATTGAAGCAGTCTTACAGATACAACATCCTAGGAGCATCAGAGAACTACAAGCCTTTTTAAGTAAAATAAACTTTCTTAGAAGATTTATTTTAAACTTAGCAGAACTAATTAGATTATTAAATAACATGTTGAAGAAATATTTGACTATTAAATGAACAATTGAGGCTAAAAGGTCTTTTGAAGATATTAATCTAGCCTTAACACAAACACCAATTTTGGTTAGTCCAAAGTTTGATAGGGATTTCATTATATTCTCTTTTGCCTCAGAACACACAATTGTTGCAGTTCTACTGTAGAAGAATGATGAGGGTTAGGAAAAACCTATTTCCTTTTTTAGCAAAGCCCTGAGGGATGTCCCTTTAGAGTATAATATAATGGAAAAGAAAGCTTTTTCTTTAGTTAAAGTTATCAAAGATTTTAGAGTTTACATTTTATATTCTCATATAATAGCCTACGTCCTCAATGTTATAGTCAAAGACATCCTAACGCAAGATGGTCTAGATGGAAGGAGAGGGAAATGGATAGCTAATATATTAGAATATGACCTAGAAATCAAACCTACAAAGTTAATCAAAGGCCAAGGTTTAGCCAAGCTCATGGCTGAATCAAACTGTCAAGCCTTAGACATAAATTTTATTGCAGAAATGGATAATGGAGAGGAGATGGCGACTCCACTGATCAGCCAGGCCTTTATTGAATCACCATGGTATGCTCACACCATATAAGTTTTACAAAACTTGCAAGATCATCTTGAATTATCCAGGACCAAAAGTAGGTTTTTAAAAATGATATCTTTAATTTTTTGCATAATTGACAATGCTTTGTCTTGGAAGAACCACGGAGGTATCCTTCTTAATTGTTTATTAAAAGAAGAATATGATAAGGTGTTACAAGAGTTTCATGCAGGTGACTGCGGAGGACATCTTTACTAGAAAACTACTGCTAACAAGATTCTTAGAGCCAGTTATTATTGGCCCACTCTCTTTTCTAATGTAAAGAAATTTGTAACCTCATTTCATAAATGCCAAATTTTTGAAGGAAAGCAAAAGCATTTACCCCTCCCTCTAAAACCAATATCTGTTGAAGCACCTTTTCAACAAATGGGTCTTGACTTCTTTGGTGAAATCCACCCACTTTCCTCTGCCCAACACAAATGGATTCTCACTGCTACATATTACTTTACCAAATGGATAGAAGCCATACCATCAAGGCAAACCACTGATACTACTATAATAACATTCCTTGAATCCAACATCCTATCTAGATTTGCGTGCCCAACCAAGATCATCCCTAATAAAGCAGCAACCTTCAAATCTAAGAGAATGATTGATTTCGGTAATAAGTACCATATATCATTGTGCCATTGCATGGCTTATTACCCTCAAAGGAATGGACTAGAAGAGTCTTCCAACAAGGGTTTAGTGAATATCATAAAAAAACTGTTGGAAGATAATAAGAAACCATGGACCAAGAAGCTAGTAAATTCCTTGTGGGCAGGTAGGCTAACCACAAAGAAATTCATTGGTACTAGTCCTTATTAATTAGTTTATGGAATGGAATTTGTTTTCCCTTCTTCTTTGGGAACACCAGTGATGAAATTAATCTAGGAGATGCAGGTTGAGCCACATGATATTCAAAGGAGAATCAACTAGAAAATTCACTTACAACAGACCAGGGAAGAAGTGTACATCAGATCCAAAGTTGTGTAGGAAAGGATCAAGGAGGCTTTTGACAAAAGGACTAAGGCAGAATATTTTTACCTAAGAGACAAATTTTTTAAATGGGACTCAAGAAGAGAGGATAAAGGTAAACATAGGAAAATTTGATTTCCTATGGAAAGGCTCATATATCATCTATGCATTCATAGGTAATAATGCTTTCTTCATTAGATAAATGGATGGCACAAAAGCAGAAGGAGGACCAATTAATGGTCGAATGCTTAAACACTACATTGAACCTAGTTACGGATTCCACTAATTATTTGTACATATTCTGTTTTTCAAAGTCTAGAGTTTATTGGATAGTAAATTTTTGGAGTTGAAGCCTGGAGAGAAGGCCCTAAGCTTCAAAGGTTTTACTATCATAAATAGCAATAAAGTAGAAAAGTGAAAGGGAAAAGTTGCAGAAGAACATCATAGCAATTTAGAAGGCCATTGATCTAAAATTTCTTGACATTCCACCAAGAAATGCCATCATCCGCAAGTGGAGCCACTGTTAGGTTCCTATACCAATAGGAGTCATAATTTTTGAATGACTAAGATTAAAACCTATAATATGTACATACCTTTACTTTCTGCAAATGTTTTCCATATTCAAAAAATTTTAAAATGTAAAGAGGGTATGTCCTAAAATAAAAATCAAAGGACAAAAGGAATAAAAAGGTCAAAAAAGATGAAAAATATGAACCTCAAAGAAAGAAAAGACCAAGAAAATGTGCTAGTCAAAATGCCACTACTATTTAGTTTTTGTGCAAAATAAATGATTGTGTGCAGCTTGTAACCTATGCCACAATCCATGAGAGTCAAAATGTTTAAACTTGGCTATTTCATGTTTATAGATAGAGAAATAAAATCTAACCAAACAGTGTAATCTTGGCAGATAAGTAGATTAGGTAGATTAAATAAAAATGAGCTCAACAGCTTAATCGCTCTTAGATGTAACAAGGTTAGACTTAGTTAGATTACTGTTGTAAAATAAAATAAAAATGTTTTGATAAGGGTTTGTCAGCTTAAGTGCACCAAAATAAAGAGAAGTAAAAATGGTAGGATGAGTAGATGGGTAAGTAGTAGAAAGGATGCAGAATTATGATGATTGTTACACAAAAGCATATTTACCATTCTCATCATTAAAATTCCAATTATTTATGAGCAGTTGGACATGCATCAAGTCCACAAGGACAATTTATTAATTTCCCTCACTCTTTACACCTTTCACTTAACTAATTTCCAATGAAAAGTCTTAAGTACCCAAAATCTTAAGTCAAAGGGGCTTAGACCATTTCTCTGAATTCTAGAGGGAGAAAACCCTCGGCCCGATGACTTATAGGTCCTAAATACTAAAATTCCCCCCACAAACATTACCTCCCTTCACTCTCCCTCATTTTCCCAAACAAATACCTTTTCCTAAGATAAAACAACATTTTTCCTAAGGAAAAGCAATTACTCCCATGTAAACCCTTTTTCCTTAAAAAATCCTCAAAAATACTTTAAGCCTAAGTCATAATGTTTTTATGTGAAAAGAAAATAAGTTTCAAATACACAATATACTTAGCGCTAACCCATTTTCTGTGATGTTCATATTAAATTCTAATTTTAAGTATATTTATTAACTCCCGAAATTTCCCCTTTCCCCTATGTATTTAATAAATCCCTTTAATATTAATACCTTGTCCCCGAAGTTTGGAATATAAACTTTATAAATACTCAAACTCGACAAATGAATTAATTATTTGATCAACAATTAATTAAAAGTCATATCCTCTGCCAATAAAATCATGCCCAATGCATTAATCTCATCCTAATGCCATATTAAATCCAAAACCATTGAGTTAATTTCCCGTCGAGCCCCCCACTACCATCCATGCATTTTCATCAACCGATTGCCATCCAATCTTCCCCCTTCAAATCCAATGATCCACGTTGATTTCACACGGGTTCAAAACCCGAACTTTACCAGTCCAAAATGGGTTGTTTTCCCTTAGGCCCCCGATGCAACATGGAACTCAATGAGTGGAATCAAGCGGCCTCCCTGCAAAACCACCCAATGCTCATAAGCAGTGTGAAAAAACCCACTTACCGCTGCCTACTAAACAACAAACTATCACATCACCCCGCTAACTGCCAAAAGTACCACTATTCCCCAAACACCCACCAAATGTTGACTTTGTTAATAAAGACAAAAACCTCATAATCTTTGTTTTATTGTAAAAATAAAGCTTCAGACCTTCATGCAGACAACTACGCAACATCCAACTGGCAATCTATGTCCAGTCACTAACCTGAAGAAGCCACTGAACTCACAGTCCACCCTTTAGTTCACGCAAACTTTATGAAACTATCCGCAGTTGGCCATCAACCTATTTAGAGTCAATATTCCCAAAATTCCAGGTATTTAATCCAAATTCACTGGAAACCTTGTCTCATTTCTGAACCAGTTACTTGCATTCATTGGAATTAATAATAAGTTAAGTGAAAGAACTATGCATCAACCCAAGAATACTCTATATTGGAACCCAGTTGCCCTAAATGACTGAAAAACCCTTTTTCCCCATTCTCAAATCCACAAGAACTGAGAATATCCACCCCAATTGCTATGGATGTTAGGCCAATTTGCTCTCCTCACCTAGACCTGGACCACCTTCCCCTTACTAATAAAGATTTCCAAATGAAGGAAACCTTTGTCCATTAATCCACATTGAAAGTATACTGCCGATACAAAGACGAATTCCTCAATCACACTGATAAAATAGGTATGTGGGAATCTAATTTCCCCAGGTATCAGTTCCCTAAGGTGCACATCTTTCGAGAGATTATCTACTATTGCCATGCAAACTACATTCATAGTCAAAGGGAAGTGATGTCTCCTGACCACACCATACTTTTCACCATCACTTCCGAGTCAGTCAATGAAATGCTGCAATTACAACTAGGGCAGAACTTAACCCCTATTTTAATTGGAGACCTACTAGAGAAATTTCCCAAGCTCACCACTGCCAAGATTGTTGAAATTCTTCAGACCTTCATCAGGGAAGGAAATCATGTCCCAACATAACCTCCTCCATATGTGGCTACCATATTTTCCCCATTTGGTCAAGATACAGTAGCAATGATCTCTTGTGTTTTAGGCTATACCACTATTGAGTACATAGATGAAATCATTTTAGCCTTTATGTTCATTTTTACTCAAGGACAACTCCCTGTTGTCATGTATGATTATGCCAAATACATATATGATAGGATGCATGAACAATTTTTTAGAATGAGTAATGAAAGAGTGTTTAAGTAATCTTCAGTTTTGTACCACCTTTTCTTATACTATCAAGCTGACAAATTCCCATTCACTCTCCAAAATCTTGACACTAAAGGTCATCATAGGTCAATAATTTTTTGGACTCCCTTGATACATAAGCATGATTCCCCATATCCATAGATAGATTTCATTGATCTTTCTGTACATCCAATAGTGACCATGCTGCTAGCAAGTCCTCCTCCAAGAATCAGTTCAGATATCAGGAGGATCTTGCAAGTGTTAAAACAACACAAAGTGGGAGATTGGTACTTGTACTAGAATCACATGGATCAAGATCTATGGCTGTGAGTTGGCCCCATATAAACTGCCCAGATACTTCCCAATGAGGTTATTTGCTCTGGATTACTATAGGTAGATGATCAATTCAGATGAGGTACATTTTATTAAATCCAAAAAGAAGTCCCAGCTGAGAATCAAAAATCAACTAGGCCCCTTTGTATGAAATATCCAAGAAGCTGGAAGAGAAGCAGAAGAAATCCTTTAGAGACTCAAACTAAAACAAAGCTTCATTTGGATATATGATCCTTGTGACTTCATATGCAATAGAAGGCAGAAAAAAAGTTGAATCCCTACATTCACCACTGAATCCCTGGGATAGAGAAATATGCAAATCAATTGGAATGGGTGGAGAATACCTTAGCTAATAGGGATAGCACAGAAGTAGCAGTTGAAAATGGTCTAACTGATTTAGATAAAAGAATTGATGAAGGTTATTTCCTGCACGTGCGAGGAGAATCTCAAGCCCTAAGTGAATCACATATAAAAGGAGAGTCTCAGGTGTAAGAAGAGTCAGAACAACTAGACATAGTACAAGAATTGACTCAAACAGGTACATAGTAGCCCAATATGAGTACTCCTCCTAACTTGCAAACTCCTCTAAATGAGGAGAATAAATTGAAAAGGAATAGGGAGGAGGCCACTACATCGGGCAGAGCAACCATACAAACATTTGTAGAAACCAGCTCACTCAAAAGGCAGAGGTTAAATCCTGTCTTAGAGTAAGAGTTCATAGAAGAAATAGTGGGAGCTACCAGTACAGAGAAAGAAAGAAGCAAGCTTGCTACTCCTTCTAGGGACACAACAGAACCTTCTACGTCTCATACTCAAATGTTGGAAAGGCAATAGAGTGTTGAAATGTCCTTATTTAGGATGCCAACAAACAAAAATCAAGGTATTTGAGAAAGGTACAAGGACATCAAAGCCAGGAATGAAAGGATAAAGGCCAAAACTTACTCACAGTACTTAAAGATGGCACCTACCAATCATATAAGGATGATGTTAGCCTATGATGAGGAAGAAGGAAAAATGCAAATGACATTCATGAAACCTACCACACAACAACCAAGATCAACAACTGACTTCCAGAAGATAGATTTTGAAGTGCTAGTAAAGGACATACATCCTATTGACCAAATTGAGTTTCATAAACATATAGGGGAGATGATTTACTCCACTTTGACAGGGAAATCCATCACAACTCACCAATTGTACAATTCCATAGATAACATATCAGCTTAGTTCCAATTAGAGAAGGCCTCTTCACAAGGAAAGGTCACCAGAATCAAGTCCCTGGAAGACTTAATCATCGAGTTGGGACATGATCCCAAAGATGTAAAGGCCACTAAAAGACCATTCAAGAATAAAAACGATGACATAGCTGCTTTGAAGAAGCAACTCAAGGTTCCACCATTGCATCATCCACAGACAACAAAAGTCATGGAAACATAAGAAGGACAAGAAGATCTTATGGAATTGGTCTTAAAGCTAAATGACCAATTGAAAGAAATAGAGAAAGAATTGGACACATTTATTTAGTCCAAATAGAGTGAAATGACCACTACTTCTATAGCTGCCATTCCCGCATTAACAATTGCAGTCCCTTCAACATTGGAAACCTCTCTATCACTAATAGCTCCACGTGTCACAACACTGCCAGTCACAACTGAGTCTACAACTGCAAGTACATCAACAGAAAAGACAATAGAGTTAGTGAAATCCATGGAGGAAATATCCATCTAGGCAACAAAGCTTAAGAGACTTAAGAAGAAAGTGGCAAGCCTAGAAACTCACTACAAGCTTGCCCAAATACAACAAAAAGAAGCACATAAAGCCCTAAGGACGGGTGAGAAGATAAAGGTCCTTGAAAAAGTTTTAACTTTGCAAAAGCCACTAGGACAGACTAAGGAGATGCTTTGGGCCAATATCGTTGACTTTGTGAATGATATTTGACCATCAATTCAAGTAATATTTGAGAAAAAAAAACTAGTGAAAGTAGCCACCGAAGCAATTCAAAAGATAAAAGAAGACTTTAGAGACCAACCTAAGGATGCTAATCGACTCATCAATTTCTTGAATACCAAGAATAGGCATGAACTAAATGAGCTTGGTGTGGAGGACAGAATTGAAGCCATCATTAAGACCAGGAAGTTTCTTTCAAAAAGAAACCTTATGCTTAACCTGGAGGAAAGATGCCATGACATGTTGGTTGGCATTGACATATTCATGACAAAATTTCGAATTTTGAGGGAGAAAGGCCTTTGAAGTCCCATGGTCTTCCATGACAAACTTATGACTCAATTGGACTATGTTGACAGATTAAAGAAATTATCCAAGGAATAGGCAAGCACTTTAGGAGTCAAAGCATTGCCAACAGGGAAAGTATTATATGATACTTTAGAAAATCTATTTTTCTTAGAGAATGAGGTGAAACATCTATTTGTCACCAAACCAAAATTTTCCAAATACACTGAGGCACACGAGATATATAGAAGGATGCTCAAGGTAAAGTTAGTTGAAGATGAATGGTGGAAAAAAATGATAGATTTACTATAAGCTAACACAGTAAATCTCAATGGTAGCCATATGAAACAGGTAAACAGGGTCAAAGAGTATCAGTTAAAAACCAAAGAAAAAAATGATTCCAGTGTAGACATATCAGCTAGCCTAAAAGAGCTCAAGTTCAACTACAACATCCAACACTACCACAATAAGAGGGACAACATGATGCAGTTTTCCATCTGTCTCTATCTTCATGCTTGAAGATATTTTGATTTCCTAGATTAATTCTCAAATTGTTATGAGATATTTTGTAATATGTTTTGTATAAAAACTTCACATTTAGAAGTATTTAAGGTGGATTCAAAGACATTTTTGTATACATTTCCTTATCAAGTTAAAGTGTTATTGTATCCAAACTAGATTGGTTTGTTGGATCATGGAATAAAGTTCATACATTTTACAGGATTCTTGTGTAAAGAAAAAATCAGATAAGTATTCTTTCATGTGTATTATTCTTTTTCCATATGTTTATTAATAATCATATGTGTTTCTATAAAATCTGAATGGTAAACTAGGAATGATATTTTAGAACTTGCTTTAATGCACTCTTTCATGACTGTTTAACTTCCTTATGTTTTCTGCTAAACTATCTTAGTTAGGGAATTCTTAAATTCTCCCTTGCTTCCGTAGCTTCCCCCTCAGTCTATAGTAAATAATTCTTAATTTCCCTTTGTTCATGATCACCTCCTACTCTTCATCTCGATCCCAGTCTAAGGATTCTTCATTTCCCTTTCACTCTTGTTAGGACTATCTCATCCATTGAACTTGAATATTTGCCTTTTGCTTTGCTAGCATGCCCTATAAACACTCCCTTTAGTTATCTAGTCCAGTCAAGCCATTCTTTGATTGACTCCATAGCTCAATGACTTTAAAATCCTAACTCTATCCATCTATTCAAAGAATTCCACCACCCAACTTTCAATCAAAATCAAAATCCTTATGAACACTAAGAGCTAGCCTAAAATCCCACCCAAAACAAAGGTAAATTATAAAGAGAAAGCCCTCTCTGGACTTAGGTTGGCTAGAACCTGAGTCTAAAAGATCAAGTTTGTGGTTACCTTGGATTATTCATTATTCTGATAACTTCTAGGGAAGACTTCTGAGTGATAACACATAATATTGAGAAGAGCAATTCTCTGCTCTACAATTTTTCATTTTTCGCCATCCTTGGCCAAAAACAAGGGCAAGCCTGCTAGGGAGACCTACATAACCCTCGGCTCCATACGGTCATCAAGAGCCAGAAGTTGGTCAACCCTTAACTCAATACATTCAAGATGAATAATTCTATTTATAGGCTTCTTTCCAACCAAATATAACTTGCATAACACCATGAGCCATAAAACCATACTCAAAACCACTTAATTGTAGATTATCATTCCTGAATTAACATTAATCCTAAGAATGCAAATTTATTTGTGTTCTTCTCTACAATAATACATTGCAAAACCATTGTATTCACCATGTGAGAAATGGAAGAGTCACACTTAAGGTTTTGAAATATGATTAAAAATTTCCTTAGTTTTGGACTCTTATTCTAAAAAGAATCACACAGTTCCTAAATGCAAAACTTTTGATAAATCAATTTTCTTCTCAATATGGTTTGGTCGTATTATAAAAAATAAAATAAAGTGATGTTTAAAAAAAAAAAGTTAGCGAGGATCTGGGAATGATGTTTTAATGAATATGCCTTAAAAAAAAAGTTGGCAAGGATCTGGCTATGATGTTTTAATGAATATGCCTTAATTTGTTGTTAGGGAGAATTTAAGTGATTGTCCTTTTCAATGATAATGTCATATGCTTTGATTCTAATTTTAATAAAATATTAATATTTAAAAAAATATGGTAAGAGATTATATAGAAAATATCATATATATATATAATTATAATTATAATTATAATTTCCTTTCGCACAACGCCCACCACACAACCGACTTGTGATTGTTCATTAAACAAAAAAATTAGTGTCTTGTCTGCTAGATTATTTTTTGTTTAATCCTTAACTGCAATTCATTATAAATTAGACATCTCGAATATCATTTCGGCATGGCTGGAGATTAATGAACATAAGATTCTTAAATAAACGTTGATTATAAATTTGGCTATCCAATTGTCGTAAAGCAAAGAGAAACATTACTTGGTTTATTATTCCTCATATACACACACAAAAATCTACCCATATAAAAATGGAGTTGTCTATAATGCGATTTTTTGGAGATTCTGGTGAGGGAATCTGGTGGAAGAAATGAGGTTAAATCTTGATTTTTAGCAATTAAAATGGTTTTTTAACTGCATATTTGGATTCAGCGCCCTGAAAAACCCCTGGGAGCCATTTATTGTGCAGAAACTAGCTATCAAACTTGGGATTCCAATGAATTGCTGCCGGATTTTGACCGGAGAAATCCGCCGGAAAGGCTTTCAAAAGTCGCGTTATAGACTATGCATTTTATAGCAGTAGTTCATATAACGCGACTTTTTGAAAGCCTAGCAGTTATGAAATAATTTTTTTAACCATTAATAAATTTAATATATAATACATCGACATTTGAAATTCAAATATTAAATTTGTTTTCGTTAAATAAAAATCTACACATATATTTATATGTAAATATTCTGTTTATATGGTTGTTAGAGTATTTACTATACTCTCTCATTATGGAATGGAGAATATTTCCATAGCATAACAAAAACATGAATTTAAAAGAGGTAAAGATTAATTCTATATATAACAGTCACAACATTCCTATTATATGTAATGGTTTTTATTTTAAATCTAGATGAAAATTAGTTATGAAAATTCAGAAATTTTTTTCCAGGAGAGAAAGACATCTCCTGAAAAAGCAACATGTTACA
Organism: Pinus taeda; assembly: GCA_000404065.3. NCBI lineage: Eukaryota > Viridiplantae > Streptophyta > Pinopsida > Pinales > Pinaceae > Pinus > Pinus taeda. Next base: position 116,939 of record APFE030297113.1, read on the forward strand.
TATATGCTAAAAGAGCAGATACAACAGCTAAAACTATGGAGCGAATCTATCACATCAATCACAATACACAGTACATTCTCAATGAAAACTACCCTACTTTTAATTATATAACCATTATACCACTCTCACCCAGTTGAGAATAATCAATGGCTCACGCAATTATTGACCCAGTCAACCCCCTACAAACAATTGAGAGTCTCTAAACTGTCAACTAACTACCTCACCTAGTGCTTAAATCTCTGGGGAAAAATATTAAAAATCATCGTCCTAATCCGTTAAATAAAAGTCATTTGTCCAAAACGGAATGGAAATACACACTATTTATCTATACAAATAGTTATCCATTTTTAATTGCATTTTAAACTTTTCATTTTTTAAATTATTTTTATTTAATTTAATTTATTTATATTTAAAAATATTTGTATTTGTATATTATAATCCTTCAATTTACTTATGATGATTATTTTATTAAATTATCATGATGATTGTTTATTAATTTAAATAAACTCTGGGCATAAATTTTAGCTAGTGGTTGTCATTACTTTTAGCTAGATTTACTATAGTGCAAACAAAATAGAGTTTAAAGAAAATTAATATTTGGGAAAAATTGGTATTCTACTGGATTGTTATTCCACTAACCATTACATAAACATAATCAGATTTTACTAACGATTATAACCTAATCGAAAAAACAAACTTATTAGTGTCCTCTTGGGTTAAGCTAATGATTTTGAAAAAATATGATTATTCGAGTTTACATGAAGTTAACATCCTAAGTATTAGTGTCCTCTTGGATTAAACTAACGATTTTGAAAGTATATGGAAATCTGACAAAGTTTACAAAATTTAGAAATCTTTGCGTGGAGAGGAACGCTACAATTTAATATATGCAAGATTTCACATTAAATGATCAGATTTTAAATTAAATTAAAAAAATGATGATTAAATTTGATTTAAGAAAACTTATAATATTAAATATAATATTTAAATATATATATATATATATATATATATATATATATATATATATAATATATATATATAAATTTCAAACTAAACAATTACGTATTATAAAAGTTAGAATATCGTGAAGAAAGCAATGAAGTTAACATTTATGGAGTAAACATTTTTAGGTTTGAATTATTTTGGTTATAATTATTAAAAGTGAAACACTTTTTTTTGTTTGCATTCTGGGTGGCGGTTAGGGTTTCGCTCTAGTCAATCTTTGCTCTCTTTGCATGTATTTTCTATAGATTGTTTAATGGTGAATACATCTTTTCCTTTTGCAGGTATGGTTTCTAGTTAAACTTGCTCTTCTTTGATCTCACACAACTTTATGCTAAAATTTGGTTCTAGTTTTCCAATTTTGCAAGAAATTTCTTCCCTTAATGTTCTTGCAAATCAGGAAGATGAGGAAGATTTAAAGTATGAAAAATATTTTTCACAAAATGGTTTAATTTGTAGGTTTAATGGGTTCTGGTTGTGGCTAGGCGATTTGCATAAATGCATCTCTAAGACATGGAAGCCCCATTTGATGGACAAGCTGAATATTTACCCTATGGCATGGGGTTATTTTGTTGTGGTTTTTGAAAAGATTAAGGACAAGAAAGTTATTTGTGAAATTGGCTCATGGTTTTGGGGGAGAAATGGACTCTCCATGTAGCCTTGGTCTCCCACTTTTGATATAGTAGCCACATCAATTTATACAACCCCAGTTGCAGTAAGACTTCCAATCCTTCCCTTGAATTTCTGGAATCACACAACGCGTTCCTCCATTGTGAACGCACTGGAAAAATTCTATTGTAACTTTCCTAAAAAAAAAATCTAGACTACTTATACCTGCATTTGTGTGGCGATGGACTTTAGCAAGAATTTTCCTGTGGATATTGATTTGATGGCTCAAATCTATTTTTGGGTCCAAAATATTAACTGTTAGAATATCTGATTTTAGTATAGAGCATGCTATGAAATGGGACATGTAATTGAAAAAATCCCCAAGTGTCCTCATAATACAAAAGATCCGAAAAACCTCGAAGGCCCAAATGGTGTGAAGGTGCATAAGGTGACTACTATATGGTATTAAAAAAAGAGGAGCTCTAGGGAAAGAAAGAACCATAAAACAAGAAGGAAGCAAATTTAGTTAAAGAAACCATAGCCGCAACAACATAATCTAAGAAGAAAAATTTTCTTGTCAACTCACATCCTCTAATTATCAATAAGGATTCCCTTGATGCAGCGTTACTAGAAAAGCAACAAAACCTTGTGGAAAATGGATTGCCTTTTTAAACCACAAGGAATCTCATTGAAAAGAAACTTCTTAAGAAAATCAAGTAGATGAGGAATATTTCAAGAAAAATACTATGCAGCTATCGAGCAATGACCTGTCGAAATTTACAGAAAATATGGGTTAGATTCAAGTTGGTAAGTATTATGCAACAAACTCACAAAATAGAAGAGGAGATAGATCAACGACTTCAAATTTAGCCTCTTCAAGGGAGAACCCTCCTTTACATTACACAAATGAACAATTCTTGGATGATTCAAATGACAAAACCTCCTTTTTATATATAGGAGTCTAAGGGGTCACAATATAATCAGAGCTAACATAACAATAATAATGTAAGGGGACAATAATAACAATGGTGGACTTCTAGTGGCACAATCATAACATTATGGGGACTACATGGGCACAACAATAAAAGTAAGGGGGCTACACTGACAATAACAATGAGGGAATACACTAGTATTATAGCAACCTAACATGCCCCTCTTAGTCAAAAAAGTGTTGTCCTCAATGGTTGAGTAGTCCTGGAGGCTTTTGTGTAAAATTCTCATCCTTTCATGTGGAATCTTTAGTGGGTAAGTAATGAGCCTCATAAATGGATAATTATATGGGCTCAACTTACCTCCTAACCCAGTCAAATCAACCATTCTCTTAGCTTATTGTATGATTTCCTGATTATATTTATGCTTATGGAGTGAGTTCAGTTATTTATGATGCCATGTGGTCTAACATGTGTTTAATGGAGATTATTGATGAATTTTGAGGTCAAAGTCAAGGATCTAGTGGACAAATGGCAGCAATAACTTGAATTGGATAAAGGAGAAGACTTACCGAAGGGAATCCACCTCATTTACTACTGTTCACTTTGAATTCCCCTTCATTCAGTTTGGAGTACAAGTAGACGAACCATGCACTAGAAGGCAGCCAAGCAAGTGGAGGATGACTGATGTTTATCTCGAGTTTTGGGAGCCAAGCCTCCTTGATTTTAAGGAAGCTATTGGTAGCTTCATTTGTATAAGTAGAGAGGCCTAGGGCCTCACTAGGTTTAGGTTTTTGTTGTAATTTTTCTGATGTAAACTCCTCCAACTTCGAGCTTATTATTTTGTGACAGTTTCATGTAATCTTGATATTATTTTGATAATAAAGATGGAACCCTTTTTGAGCTAGCCCTGAGATACCTCAGAGGGATGAAGCTCTTGGGTTAGGGCCCAATCCAAGCTGCCAAGCTCCTCTTTACTTGTATTTGTATTTTTTTATCTCAGTTTGTAGATTAGGTTTCTGTTAGATGTGTTTCTTTTATGGTTAAGAAGAGGTTGCTTTTGATGATTCAATAGTTTGCTTCCATTTGTGCTTTCTATAGCAGGTTAAGAAATGATAAAGAAAATATTCAAAAGGCTAGCAATAGTGCCTTGGCCTCTCTTCCTCCCTTTGGGACTATGATTTGAGGCAAAGACCCTCTTGTTGCCCTAAAAACACATATTTTCTTCATTCATAGGACTTCTAGTGTTTGCAGATTTTTAGTAGGTTGATAGTCTAATTTTTCTTTACTCTAGATCTTCTTCATCATGCTCACTTCTTGATTTGCAATATTATTTTTTCATGCTTTCCTTTCTTGCAACACTTCTCAGCATTTCCTTTCATAGATCATAGTTTAAACTATTTTGATGCAAAACTCTGTTTTTTTGGATGCACTCATTTCATTGCTTGCTTGATATTAATGGTTGAATGTTAGTTCCTTTGTAATAGATTTCTTCTGGCAATAAGCAAGCTTATCAACCATCCCATCCTGCACCTAATACATGCCCCACAAGTCGCCCAAGTCTCACCTCAATTCTGCCTTAGTTTCCTGCATTTTCCATAGAACTTCTTCCCCTCTCCTTGAGCAAAGCTAATCATCTTTCTCTTTCCTGGTGATTCTTGGTGGACCCTAGGCATTCTAACACCTCATCCCAACCTTCATCCACCTTTTCCACCCTCTCTCACTCCTTCAAAATAGTGAAAACTGCTCTCGACCTCGTCATATAGGCCTCCTGTAGTTGCCCTGTTTTCCTCCTGTAGATTTCCTGTGTCCTCTTGTAGATTTTCCTGTAGGCTTTCTTTTGAAAGCCGAGTGTGGGAAAAGCCTCCAGAAGGCCACATAAAACCTCTTAGGACCCATACACACCATCCTACATCTTCTCAAGTTTCAAAACCACCCTCCAACACCAGCTATTCTTTTCCACATTCACACACAATAAATTACATGCATGTCAAATTCACATAAAATTACATAAAAATCCAAAAATATGTTTTTTGCTTATTTACTTTCAGAGATAACATATTTAGATGTTTTTTACTTCCTTGAGTAGGTAATGGCATTCCTTTCATGGTTTTCATAATGCGTTCTGTAAAAGTAGAATTAGTTGGTTAATTAGATATCACTAGGTGTGCTTTACATTTCAGTTTTTCTCCTTTCTACAGTTAGAATAGTATCTGTAGAATAATCTTTCTCTCCTTTCATCACATATAGAGCTTCTTATAGAATCCATAGAAGTTTGCTTGAGCTCCTATTGATCTTCTGCCAGCTGACCAGGTGGCAAACTGCAGTAAGAACTAGTAGTTGTGCATACAACACCGTCGCTTTCAAGTTTGTTACAAACTACCAGGTTGATAAAAGTAAAGTAGGCAGCGCAGGAGTTGCAGCATTATTTCTGCAATACTGGTGCTCACCACTTTTTGGAACCATTGACAATGAAACGTCAGAGTATTCTGTGATTACTTCTTTCTTCTATTTTCTATTGCAACATTCTGCTAATAGTTTATTTCAGCAAAAGTAGACTAGTCATTTCTCTTCTTTCAATTCTACATTTCCTTGCTTTCATCTTCAATTCTCCAAATTTCATTTCAACAAAAGTAGACTACTCATTCCTTTTCCTTCAGATTTGCATTTCCTTTCTTTCCTGTTCAATTCTGTAGATTTCATTTCAGTAAAAGTAGACTAGTCATTCTTTTTCCTTCAGTTCTACATTTCCTTGCTTTCCTCTTCAATTTTACAAATTTCATTTCAGCAAGTTCATTTCAGTTAGTTGAATTTTTTTTTGTTCAATCAATTTTAGCTTTGGTAGGCACTATTAGTGTGGGGAAATAAAAACAAAAACCAACCAAAAAAAGATTTCCTTTCATGCATCATAGAAATAGAGATAACTCAAGAAAATTATTTCCTAATGCGCCCACTGCTTCACATAGCAAAACTTCTCTCTTCTTTGGTGACTGCAATCAAGATGAACCCTTAGGTGAATAACAAGACATATTTGAAGAACCTATAGGGAAGTAAGAAGAAGAAAACATTCCTTTGAAGCCAATGGCTGAAAATAGAAATGCTAGGGGGAATGGAGAGAGAATAAAGGTACCTTTCCCATTCGGGAGACCAATGGGGACACCAAAATGAACAATATAATCCCTTCCATGCTACCTCATTTCCATGGTTTGGCTGAAAAAGATCCTGACACCTTTTTGTTTGAGTTTGTTGTTATCTTTTGAACCTATGACTATGTAGAAGATGAGAAAAAGTTGAAACTGTTCCCTTCTACTCTCAAGGATGCAACATTGCACTAGTTCATGGGATTACCTAGCAATAGCATCACAACTTGGGCTCATATGAATCATGCATTTAACAACAAGTATCAAGACTATTGTAGGTCAAAAGATACTAAAGAGGAAATTTTCTGAATGACCATAGGAAGTGATATGTCCCTGGAAGACTATGAAGAGAGGTTCCAACTTAGTTACAAAAGGGTCGGTTGTACACTTGACCCTGAGTCTCTGAAGTTGTTCCTGCTCAGGGGAATTCGGGAAGATCTTTTAGACACCCTCCATCTACTAGTCAGGGGAGACGTCTACCAACTATCCTATGAGGACATAAAGACTATTTTTAGAAACCATTGTAGAACAATCAGAAAGAAAGGTAGGTGGAGTCAACCCATAACCGATACCTCTTCCTCTAACTCATCCATTAGAGGAGAAAATGTAAACATGTTGGAAGGCTTCAAGAGTGAGATGTTGCAGACTCTTGCCATGAAAATGGATACCTTACATATCAAAAGCGAACAAGAGGAAGAAGAAAGGGTTTTGGCCATTTTTTGTCCTAGATGCACTTGGAGGCATCCTAGGAATGAATGCCCATTGAACTCTATAGAGGTTTGTTCAGTCTGTGAAGAAAATCATTCTACAGATAAGTGCCCTTCCTTACCCAGACTTAAAGTTGTATATCAAGGGGCTGAGGGACTCACTGAACAACTCTATTACATAAATCAAAGGAGGCCACATGGACCTAGACCATAACAGCAGGGGTTACAAGGGACATCTCAGGCATACTACAACCCCAACCAAGTCCCTTCCATACCTTCTTGGGGCCCCGATTATCATCCTTCATGGTCCATGCCTCCTCCTTGGTCCTTCACATCTCAATATCATGCCCAACCAGCCACCCATTCATTTCAATCATATGCTCATCCACAACCTCAGTGGAATGCACCTCATCGAGGGTGGAGGCCCTAATACAACTCTCTTCTGGCTCTTTTGCCTCCACCACTTGTGCAACCACAACTCTTACCTCCTAATATACCAAAGCAACCCCAAATGCCTGCGTAGCTGAATCCGAACCCAAACAATAGATAGGCTCAACAAGTGTATAGTGGAGAACCATCATTCCCAACTTATGTTGTGGAGATTCAGGAAATTAAGTTGCGATCTGGGAAAGTTCTCCTAGATAGCTAGCTTCCACCCAGGGAGGTTGAGAAAGATAAAGACGAAGGTGAACCCAAATCAAATCCACCCTTTCCCGAGAGACTATCCGTGACAGTCCAACCTACCCCAAAAGAAACTAAACTACTGGGATAATTGAAACACTTATGTGTGAAGATACCACTTCTCTAAGCCATAAAATATGTGCCTATCTACGATAGGTTGATCAAAGATAACTGTTTTAGGCATCTAGGAAGGTGAAGAGAGATGCCCCAACCATCAATGTCATAGGGCAACTGTCTGACTTGATGTTAGGGTAGGTAATCTGTCCAAAATATCTGGACTCTAGAAGCCTAGTAGTTGATGTCCACATCAATGGCACCATGATCCCACATACCTTGATCAACTTGGGAGCTAGATTAATGTGATGACAAAGGACATGATGCTCAAACTTAACCTCTAGGGCTCCTTGAGGACTACTATGACCGTGCTATAGCTAGCAAACTGCTCTATTGTGACCCCTGAGGGGATTGTGGAAGATGTGATGGTCTCCATTGATTCTTGGGAGTACCCTGCTAATTTCTTAGTTCTCCAGCCAAAGCAAAGCTCATTGGGTATCCTCTCATTCTGTGAAGACCCTAGTTAGCCGCCAATGGCTACATCAACTGTTGAGCTGGGAACATGACCATAAAGAACGGGCACATGTCCAAGAAGTTAATCCTATATCCTCCTACCCAACCCTTCCTAGAACACGATCTATCTCTCTAATTGGAGTAGGAAGATGAGGAGGAAGTCTATTCTGCACCATTTTGTGCATTATAAGTCACCATGGGGAGGAAACAACAATATGAGGATGATATGACTGAAAATCTAATTCAGAATCCACCTCCCAATGTATCGAAATTAGAGGACATAGTAAGAGAAACCCAAAACAACCCGTCAACTGATCTCTATGTTGTCAACTCCACTTATCTTCTAGTTAATAATATAGATTTCAACCCAGAAAGAACCTTGAAAATCAATCCATCCCTATCCACTTCCCAGGAGAAGGAACTGTGCAACCTACTGAGAAAACACCTAGAAGCCTTTGCCTGGAGTTATAAGGAGATGAAGGGAGTGCACCCTTCAGTATGTACTCATCATATATACATCAAGGAGAATTTCAAGCTAGTTAGGCAGCCTCAAAGGAGGATGAATCCAACACTTAAAGGTATTGTTAAGGAAGAACTACAGAAATTGCTTGATGCAGGATTTGTCTATCCCATCTTTGATAGTGAATGGGTCTATCCTTTGGTGCTAGTGCCAAAGAAAAATGGTAAGTGGAGAATCTGTGTCGACTATCAAGAATTGAACAAAGCCACTAAAAAGGACCATCACGAAGCATAAAAAAGGAAGAATTCAATCACACATAACACAATAATTTTCTAGGGAAAGACACAAACAAAAGATTATTTTATATATATATTGCATTAATAAGAAAATTTGAGAAGATTACAATGATTTTATCGAGCCCAACCAAACTCTCTACTATCAAAATCTATCTTACAGCTTCGCAAAAAAGCTCAAACCAATACTTAGCCAAATTGGTTTCATGGCAAGCTCATATTCCATGTGCAGTTTCCTAGGGAATTATCCTATATTTAATTTGGAAATTCCTCATCCGTAATTGCACAATCCATCAATAGGCATTCCTCTAATTGCATGCACCATCAGTTTAATTTAGATGATTTTACAAGTGATAGTACATTGTCCCAACACTTCAATCTCTCTAATCTAACATGCATGACTTAATTATGAGTGAATATTCAGTCTACTAGTTGAGTAGTGGTTACACCCCACTAATGCAGGTTACACCCCACTACTATATCTCCCACTAATTCCTCCATCAACTGGAACTAGTTTAACTAAATTTAACTTAGTTAAACTGAATTAAATATTTATAGTTCAAAAGAACTCAACCTAGGCCTCTAAACTTTAGGAACCACTCTGCATGAATCTACATAGACCCCCAACTAGAATTAACTAAGACAACTAAGTCAAATTAACTTATTTGACTATTACAAGTTTCTATAGGAATTAGAGTTACAATTTATTTCCTAACTTAATCCAAGGACACAATTAAACTAGGATTTTCTTGTTGCATTTTTTAACAAGTTTAATGGTATGAAACATCCCATAAGAAAAGTTACAATCAATATCCCAAGAAAACATATTTGAAGAATATTTCAAGAGAATATAGGAAGCCCAACATCCATAGAGCATATCAAAATTATAATGAAGGTATGAAATTTTAACCACACATATATCAATATCATTTCTCTAGATTCTAAAAGTTTCATAGTTAATAACATCTGAGACAAAAATTTATAGAAAAAATTACGAAATGACCTATTCACCTGATAAATCACATTTCTTCTCCCACTTTTAATCTCCAATAATCACCCTGAAAATGTTCCTTGGCTCCTATTGTGAACCTTGAAATCTTCTTCCTTAGGTTTACATCAAGTGAAATCATTTATCATTTATTTATAGTGGTTTTACCTTCACTAATATCGTGAACTTTGTAAAACTATATGGATAAGCCTGCTTGTACTTTGGTTCAACCACCTTATGCTTCATATTTAGAGGAATTTCTATATACCATTGGGAAGGTATTAAAATATGCTTCCCAACCATATTATATGCTCAAATTTGACATAATAAATTTGAGTAAATATTCATTCAAAGATAGGGTATCTAAACTCAAAGTCAAAATTCAAAAACAATACTTCAAACAATCGTCAATTTCCAATATTTATCTTGGACATATGTAGTCTCTCATTATATTTGGCATCAACGAAAACAATATTTCCAAAAGCCTCCCCCTTTATCATTGACGTAAACCTTTAGTCAATTCTATATTAATATTGATGGAATCACCTTATTTGGAATTCTCCTTTTGCTTGCAACTACTACCCCTTTTGGCATCAAAATATGTGCTTCTCCTTATCTATAAGTCTTCCTTTTTCTACATCTTGTCTTAGTGTCTACAAATCTTCCTATATTTCCAACTTCTCTTAGTGACTACAATTCTATATCCATTTGTAATTTGTCTTAATAACTTCAACTAATCCCCCTACCTACTATGTTTCCTTATATATGCATATTCTCTGCCTTTGGCATCAAAGAAGAAGGGTTATTTCTATTTCTGGCTGCAATTTCTTCCTCTAATATGTTAAAAACAAACTAATGACTTCCTCTTATTTCTTTATTTTCCTTTCTCTACAACTATGACCCCCTTATTAAGGTTATGTCTATATATCCTTGCATGAAGTGTTTCCTCTTCTATATCTCTATTCTTGAGATTGCTCCTCTATACTTGAAATTCCTCTTACTTCTTGTTTTAGGGATTGTTACCCCTAGGACTATTCCTTCTTTCATCTGCAACTTAAATCCTTTGACTGTAACAAAACTATCCCTACTACTAACTTCCCCATTTTTACAAATTTTCCTTTCATCATCAAATGGATATTGTCCCTAAACATATGCTTCTCATCTATAATTCTCATTGTCTATAGCTATTAATCTTTCTTGAAACTACTCCCCATTTTTATATCAAGATAAAGGTGTTTCTCCCCTTGAACTTATGCAATGATGCCAATTGAAATACATCATTTACTTAACTTTCTTCACATAACATCTATTTCCCACATCTTGTGAACTTTCGATATCATCATTCCACTCTTGCATCTCATTCTTTAATGTTCTCATTTTATCAATGAGTTGTTGTCCTTCACTTTTTATTTTACTAATGAAATATTAGGCATTCTACTCCCATAGACAAATATTTCGTTCATATAATCTTATGAAGGACATATTCATTGTTTAGAGAATTGATTTCATTCACAACCAATCTTCCTAAATATGCTTGTTGGAGAGGTAAATCCCCTCTACGGATAGAGGCGATCCCTACTAGCCCAAAGGGGGTCTAGCAACAATCAAACAATGCTACACTGCAGGTTCCTAGTTGTAATTAACAAGCGAGTAAGGGAAACCTACTTGGATTCCAACGCTATGTTTGTCGAAGAGATAATCCTCTCGCTCCTTCGCTCCAGCCGATCACAATTCTCCGTTATCCTCGCGGATGAACACCTGCACAAGCAAAGAGAGAGCAAACAAGGGCGTAAAATCTACTAAAAACAACTATGTATCAGTCAGGAAGGATACAATTTACATTAATCATTCATAGGACAAATGGAAATGGAACCATAAGAGTAGTCATCTATCTTTATTAATCAGAAAATAGAGTAAGGTACAACCGAAGTCCTGACGCTGAGTCCTTCTCTAGGGGGTCCAGCCAGCATGTCTTCCAAGCATTCACCTTTGAAGCAAATCTCCCAAGTCAAAGAGGTCTCTCTCTCACATACAAGGCAACAAGCTTATAACCTTCCTCAAGCTCAAAGCAATCCTCACACAACACACCAAATGCCTACAAAGAGCAGCACTAATGCACTAAGAATTCCTCAATCAAAGTCTGTATGTTCCAAACTAAAAACTCAAAGCTGCTCATGGGCAATGGAGGTGGCTTATAAAGGAGAAGGAGTCTCCATGAATAGGTAAAGGATGAGCTTTCCCCCAAGATAAGTGGATGGTGAGTCGAACAGACATACCAGAGAAAGGATGGCGACCTCAACAATGCTAACAACCAAGTCTGGAGGGATCTGGAAGGTTGGTTATTAGAACAAATTCGCCCAAATAGGATCAGCGCGGGTGAGACACTGAGCTGGCGCGCTGACATCGCAGATCAACTATAGAGGAGGTCTGGTCAGTGCTCAACAGGGCAAACGGAGGGTGCGCTGTCCGTAAAATGGGACCAGCGCGGAAAACACGTGTTCTTCCGCGCTGGCAGCGCAGCAGTAACACTGACCTCCGCCCATCAGCGCGATTATTTAATAAACAGACGCGATGATTCATTTAACTTAGGCAAAGAGGGTTTTTTAGCCATTTTGAGGAGCATGAGCATAGGTGAATGTGGTTTCACAACACAGTAGGGAGACTGGCATGATGGCAGTGACATTTTACTGTGTAACAGATGCCCCCTAAAGCATGAAGCCCGAGAGAGTGGGAGGGGTGAAATGCTTTACAAGACTGCTGAATTGGGACACCACCGGAGAGAACCTGCAGGCGAATACAACTGATATTTCAATTACATGTAGTCTAGGCATGGGCGCGGCCATCAAAAGACATATGGAAAAAGGGTCTGTGGTGTGGATGTAGCCACCCAGCTGAAAAGACCATAATGATAAGAGGTATGGTCGCAGCCATCCTTAAGAGGACTCAGGTATGGTCGTAGCCATCCATCAATGAGTCATGTAATGATGTCCCACAAAATCGCAACCTGGCTCACAATGGACTAGAACCAGGGTCTTGCGCTCCATCTGAATCCAAACAAAGTACAAGTTCAAACATGTGAATGTATGTGTCGAAGTCGAACATGCTTGAACATCGTCTGATTACCAGCCAATAATGAGAGCTGTTAACAGACGCGAGAGGGGCCACCAATGATGACGATGGTCCTCAAGGTACTATAGGTACAATCCGCGGCATGTGAATGAATGGGCCAATGTCGAACACCCGCGGAGTCATTCGATCGGAGGCCAATGATGAAAACCTCACGTCGAACACGAAGAACCTGCCATTAAGGCATACAGGCCCTAAGGTACCTGAAGGGAGTCTCTAGGTCACTCCTGGATAGTGAGCTGAGGTTGACAGGAAGTGATCTTTGTCGAAGGTGGGCCATAATGTTTCCCACATCGTCGACGCGAGACGGGTAGAGACAAGTTTATTTTGTGTGAAATATCAGAGGGAGGTTATACTTGCAGAGGTCAACTTCTCTTGAACATATCGGCGGCACAATGACGGATTTGGCAGTATTTGGGGGTCAAATGATCAGAGGTTGTAATGAAAGGACAATGAGCAGATGAGTGGCCAAATAGGATAGCCCAAACCCATGGAGGCAAAAGTGAAGCGAGATGAGATGTCCCCACCCAGACACGAATGCAAACAGTGCCATGTGCAAGAGCGACATACTGTCGATGACGACAATTACGGTTCCTTTATTTCCCCCACCATTTCTGGCGAGTACCCCGATTATTTTTGGGTGACAAGCTTGACGGGGATAGCATATGCTTGAAGAGCGTCATTTCGACGGAACCCGATGTCATTTAGTTTTAACGAGTCTGACAAAGGAAGAACTCAGCGTATTTTCATGTTTAGAGAGTTTGAAAAGACAGCTGAAAAGAAAACTCCAGGGGGGCGCTTTTTGTGAAGTTGTGTCTCTCGAGCCCGAAAAAGCATAAAATGATGCCCAAAAGAACCGCCCGATCATTACAACCGAGGAGTACTTTTCGTAAATAGTGACATCGACCCGAAAAAGGAAAAAAGCGGCCGATATCACGTCGTTTTAGAACCGATAACGGGCGCGAAACGACAAACGCCCGGAAATCTTTGTTATTTTAAATGGTCGTAAAAGAGCTTTAACACGACCGCCTCTCGTTCCTTTAGACGAGCTGAGAGGGGGCTTGGCGATCTTTTCTCGTTTTGTGTCGGAAAAGAGCTTAACGACGACATTTTTTGGACCAAGTGTACGGGAATCCACCGTGACCATGCCGGTTCAGAGGACCTGCACACGACAAATACCCGCATAAAACCTGTTCGATACGTCGAAAAATCAAAATAAAATATGCATTGAGACATAATTCATCACATCTAGATGAGTTCAGGGCAAAAATATAGTAAAAACCGATATTTATAAGGAATTTTAACCAAATTTAGAAATTTTACTATAAATAGGAGGTTTGTAAAACTATTTTTACCATTTTACCATTGGAGCTCTGGAGAACGTTGAATTACTACAAAGTTGACGGAGCTGATTCTTCCTCATCCGGACGCTGATTTCCCGACCGTTCATTCTAGGTAGGTTCCTCTTGCCCTGCCTTTCATTTTGGTTATGTTTTTATGCAATTTGACCGTAAGATTTGGCTATTTGGCCAAATTCTTTGCGCGTTGGAGCGCTCTCGGTCAGCGCGGATTTCCCTATCGGGTCCGCGCTGATCGGGTTTTCCAACACGTAGCTCATTCTAGGTCAGCGTGGAAAACCCGTGTCCTTCCGTGCTAACCCAATGAAAAATGCACAGGGCGGCCATTTCCAGCGCGACTGTTTTAGAAACAGTCGCGCTGGCGCCGTGACATATTAATTTTTTAAATTTAATTGTTATCTTTCACATGCAAGTTTCTAAATGAGTCTTGGGTGCTTTTGCAGGGCATAATGGCATTTACTTGGTAGGAGAGGGACCATGATAACGAGGATATTGCCGCTTTTGCCGATGCCAGATGCCGCAATGCAATGCGGGCATGCGGTTTGCTGAAGTTTTTCCTCACTCCGAGACTGAGAGCCCAGCCAGACTTGCTGGAGCTATTGATCAGAGCATGGAACCCAGTGGATGGGAAATTCACCATCCGGGGTCGAGACATTGAGTTCGACTCTACAGATATTTACTTTTTGACTGGGTTGTCTCGCCGAGGCCCAGTGCCCATTCTGGAGGGGCAGCGTCCTAGCGGCGAGACGCTAGATCGGTTGATGGCTCGTGTCTGCCCACAGGCAGTCAAGACACGGAGTGGGAAATGCAGTATCCCGTCGGTGGGTGTCGGTGAGCGTGCCGACATAGTTCTCCGTACTATCCTTTTTCTGGTTACGCGGGCAGTGGGGAGCCTGGCGAACCATGAGGCCTCAAAGGCCAATCTCTTGCTAGCTCTAGATTGTTTAGAGCCCACGGTCTTTAACTGGGCGGCGGCTGTGATGAATAGCATGAAGAGACAACTGAACAACTGTCGACGCGGAGAGTCGAAACAGTTCGGTTATGGTTCTCTTCTGCTCCCACTGATGTTCGAGCGGGTGCCGGCCCTTTGGCTACAGACCATGGTGTTAGACCCGCCACGCAATGCGCGGGAGACGAGGGCCACTAAGTGGTCTCGAGTCATGCCACGTGGAGGTGGTGGACGATAAGTGTCCTGTGGCCTTTGTTTCAGAGAGTGGCTAGAGAGCCAGGTCATCTTTGGCGAGGACTGGTCGTATGCCGGTATCGACTTCCGAGGAGATCCGGATATGCCGCTGCCTGCGGGAGAGCAGTGGGACGACGGAGGTATGACACTTGATCTTTTTCATTTTCGTTTATATGATGTTTTTGTATTTTTTATGTACATGTCTTAATATATGCTCTTTACTGTGCAGATGTAGATGTAGACCTGTGAGACCCCCCGGCCTAGCTCAGAGGCACGGAGGGCAGATCAGGGTGCTGGCGCCTTGGCTTTGGCTCCTGCGGGAGGTGACCAGGCGGAGACGGTGATCCGCAACCTAGAGGGGTTACTGGCAGGGATCCCGGACTATCAGGGGATCGAGGAGGTCCCCTTAGCTGCGCAGATCCATACAGTGGGTGTGGAACCCAGGATGCATCGCTTATTGAGGCGGGTGGCACGAGCGGCAGCGGTCTACAGAGAGCATGACCCACCATAGTAGTCGCCTAGGTTTTATTTCCACTGCTGTTATTTTTGAGAGACATATGTTTCAGATGTACTGAGAACACTTGAGACACATACATTTATTTTTTGAGCGCCCTAGTGCGCCACACGATATATATATATATATATACCGATTTTGGATGGATCTTGTTACATATGATGATGTTTTTTATATGCTATGAAAATGTCTAATACACATGTAATCTTAATGTATCAGCTGCACAACATGCGATCCATGTATTTTTATATTTTTGACAAGCTTAAAAGCACGCACACACATGCAAACTATGCTTGGAAAAGAATCTATTTTCATATGCTTATGTTTATTCCTAGATGGATCTTTTCTTCACGTAATTATGTGTTTTATATGCTATGCGACTATTCGACACACATGTAATCTAATGTATCTACTGCATAACAAACGACCCATTGGAATGTACACGCATATATTTTATTTTTATGAAAGCTTGAAAACACACATGAGAATCACGTATGCAAAATATGCTTTGAAAAATGAAACGGGCATGCCCCCCAACATCGTGTCTCAATCCGAGGTACATGCCCCCCAAGCTTCAGTCCATTGAAAATGGGTTGAAGGTTGACCTAATGATAATGCGCTCAAAATGCACGAGCTCACGTTTCATTGTTTTAACGAGGTTGACATAATGGCTACGAACTATCCTCGAATGCAAGCCATTTCATTATTTTAACAAGGTTGATGCAAGAGCAAACTATCCTCGATATTCCTTGTTTCATTTTTTACGGAGCTTGACACAACACCAGGAACTATGCTCCGCCCGAACTTCATCATAATGAACAGGAAATCGGGGCTTCCAAGAGTGGCACTCCCAATGGGAGGTCAATGTCTCGGAAGTCGGGACCCAATGCCCCCAGAACACTATGCACGACAGCGGCATTGCTGGGTACAGGCATGGGAGAGGCGGCCACGTAGTTGATCTGAGGTGAGACAGGTGCAACTGGTAGCTGAGAACCAAGAGGGAAGGGCAATGGCGCTGGAGGGGCTTGTCGACGAACGAACGATAATTGGTCCATCGTCACCATTCTTCCATCGTGTGGAAAGAAAACCACACGGAAAAGTGAAGAAACAAGGGCTCCCATGGCATACACATAGTCGCAACCAAGGAGAAGACTGAAGTCTAAAGGGCCTTGGCTAACCGAGACGTCTATATAGACAGTCTTGCCCCCCCAAAGTGATAGGGAACTTTGGAAGGATCCCTAATGGTTAACTCGTTCCTCCGTCGAAAGCGGTGAGAATCGGCGCAACAGGTACAAGCGATGGGGAACCCAAAGCTCACCAAGTAGTAACGGGCATAAGACTAACCGATGCCCCTTCGTCTAACACAGTTCCAGGCAGCGCCATATGAGAGGCATAGGCGATGACCCAGAAAGGCACATGGGATGGAAGGGGAGGGGTAGTCAAACAACTCCAATCGAAGGAGACGACTGAACTACTTGGTGGAGGAACCATATGGTTGCCCCCCTGCTCAAAAGGGACCGAATCAGAATTCTCCGGAGAGTCTGGGATGGGAAGACCATCATCGAGCTCAGGAGAATCCGACGAGACGAGAAGGACATGGGAATTTGACTCTTCCGAAACAGAGTGGTCGACAGGAGGTGAACTCTGGTCGACACTCTTTCCGACCAATGGTTGGTCTGGAATAGGCTGGGCACAGCCAGGTTCGGGAAGAGGGGCCTGGACAAGAGGAGAATGTGAACCAATCTCATTGTCAGGAGGCGAATTATCTGCAGCTACAGAAAGACGTTGATATCCAACGGGGAGTTGGGGTGAGGGTGCTGAGAGACTTTCCAAAACAGCGGAGGCTTTATCCATGAGTGGACAAAGGTGAAGGGGATGATTTCCTTCACAAAGTCTGCAGGGGATTCGAATCTTCCCATTCCCTTTACCATTTCCAACTAACGGGGGAACATCGCCTTGAGCTTTAGTGGACGATGAGGGGCGGGCCGAATCACGAGACCACTCGTCTAAGATCCTGGGAATACCAGGACAATCACGAAGAAGGTGGTTCTCCTTGCATAACCGACACGGAAACTTAACCTTCCGCGGGAGGGCGGCAGGAGGCCCGACTTCAGGTGCACTTGCGGGAACAGTCGTACTTGTAACCTCTCTCTTGGGAGACTTCTTCTTCTTGGTCTTCTTCTTCTTCTTCTTAGCCGCTTGGTTACTTGAATCAAAACTTTCACCAGGTGAAGTACAAGAAGGAGATGTAGAAGTAGGCGTCGAAGGAGAGAGGTCCACCTTAGGTTCAACATGATGTTGAGCAGGTGGAGGGACTGACGAAGTATCAGCCGACACGATAGAGACCAAAGAGGTTGAAAACAACCAAACAGGCAACTCGACTGTTAACCCTAGAAGGGATAATGTCGCCATAGAAGGAGCACCAACATTCCCAAGAGGAGGGAAATGGCTAGGGTTCCCGTCAGGAGGGGAACTTAGGTTGGTGAACCCAGGAAAAGTTGCCATAGGAAACCAAAGAGAATCCTATCCAAACTAACACACTCAAGATCTAACCAGGTAATGTTATCGAGGTCAAATAAATTTTAAGACATAGGAACCAAACTTGACCTTTTCATGTTTCAAGAGTCGAGAAAAGGACGAAAAGATGACTCTATCGCCTTCGAATGTTTAACGAGCACGAAGTGACAAGAAGCTCGCTTACACCTTTTCTGGTAGGTAGTCTGAAAAGGATCAAAAGCTGACTACTCTGGAAGTTCTAGGCAAAAGGTTTACCAAGCAACCCGTAAAACTGCTTATACACCTTGGCAATCATATGAGAACCAAGGACTTCCCGTACTGCAGTCAATCTTCCCGAATGCTGTGTTCGGTGCGTTATGGTTTACAAGGCGGCCGACTCGGCTTCCTATGGATAAAGGATGCAAGCCTAATGGAGTCTCCCCATTTATACGCGACGGTACGTGGGAGCCCAATCCATACTAGTACTTATCGTCTCACCGTGGAGGAATCACCCAACCACTCAACATTAAGCTACTAGGTTTAACGATGCCGGAACACGTCTCTAGCCTAGACCTCTAGATGTTCTCATTAAGTTCCAATGCGTTTTTAGATAAATTTGGTTTATTTTACAGTTGATCTTGAATTAGGTTTGAGTTTCAGGTCCTACCGTATGATCTCTCAAAAACACCTAAATGCAACTATATGCCAAAGATCATCATTTTGTTCGATGAATTCTAGCTAAAAGAGAGTTAAGGATCTTTCAAACAAACAAAACGAATTCAAGCAATCACGCAACTTAATGCAACTAACAGCAAGGAAGCGAAACTTTTCTTTTGAAAGCACAAAATAACGAAATGCTCTTTTCCTTTCAACTATTAATGCAAAAGATACTAGTTTGCTCTACTTTTCCAATGACATAAAGTTATTTTTAAAATGAATTAGAGAGATAGCAACACTAAGTGAAAAGCTAAATCACTCAATGCATACACAAGACAATTCCCAAGTTACTAAAACCAGTTTCCCAAATCAAAGGAAAACAAAGGCTTATGAGCTATTGTAATCTAAGCTCAAGAAGACAATGAGGAATTCAAAGGAGGAAAGCAAACCGCTTGGAATACAATCAATCACTTTCAACAATCACCAAACAAACATGCAAACAAAAACGAAGTTGGCTGGCCAACTAAGAACACCAAATCCCGAACGGGAGGCTAGATACACACGACCAGTAGATGCCCTAGGGTTTGAGTGTGAAATCAATGGAAACAAGCGAACACCCGAAGGATGAGAGTCCACAACCAGACAAACGACGGTCTGACACACTTCAGTAATCGTGAAAAGCTAAGGCAAAGCATAAACCAAGCAACAAGAGCAAAAAGGAAGGCTTTGCACAAACTGAAAACAAGCGATAAACGAGCTCTCGCAGAACGAGGCCTCGCAAGCAAGCGAGTCACAGCTTAAACAAAGTTATCAAGCCAAAAGCCAAGTGGAAAAACAGGGGAAAGCCAAAACCAAGAGGTTCAGTAAGTCAATTTGGACAAAAAGAAGTTTTACAGGATCAGCGCGGGTGAGCCCACAGCAACAAAGCGATGACAGACAAGTGTATGTAGCAACTTTGCGCTGTCAGCGCGAAAGGACACGAATAAAGGGCACTGGCCCGAAAAACCAGGTCAGCGCGACTGTTTGAATGTATAAGCCCGATGACAGAGACAACAAAGAAGACAGTATGCGATGTCAGCGCAGCTGTTTTAAAATAAAACGCGCTGAGGCTGAAAAACAAATAAAATTGAACAAAAACTTCCAAACCAAAACAACAGGCTTTCAAGGCAATTAAGGTAGTGCCCTGGACGAACCAGGAAGCAAACCAGTAGCAAAATAATCCTCAAACCTCGACAAAGGAGTAATAATCAAAACAAAGGTGACATACAAAGAGACAAGCAAGCTCCCCAGCAGAGTCGCCAAATTTTTGGAGAGGTAAATCCCCTCTACGGATAGAGGTGATCCCTACTAGCCCAAAGGGGGTCTAGCAACAATCAAACAATGCTACACTACAGGTTCCTAGTTGTAATTAACAAGT